>JAYKTE010079967.1:0-23714 GCA_036873565.1 Xipholeptos notoides
ATTAGTCATCTTTGGAAACGAGGCTTTAAAGCAAGCAAGCAAACAAGTTCGATAGAGTTTTAGTATTATAGAGATAGTGGTTTCATTTTCTGAAGAGCTCTAAGTATAAATAGGATGTATTTTTATTTCTAATAACTATTGTGGTTTTATTTTCTGGAGAGTTACAATATGTAGAAACTAATACAACCACGATGATCTCAGTTTTATGTTAGAATAGATAGATAAATATAAGTAAAAGAACGAAAGAAAAAGAACCCTGTTCCGATAGAGAAGAGAACTCTTTTATTTTTTTTTAAAAAGAAAACAAAGCAGGTTTTAGAAAATTATCTGTTAGTGGCCATTAAAAATTACTGCAGAAAAACAAATCAAGACAAGTTATAATTAGATTAAAATTTAAAAGTTTCATAAAACAGCTTACCTCTCACTGGCATATTATAGTCAACGGCTAATTCAACGCTCCGAGCACGTCTTTTCACAAATACTGTATGGTATTGACCATCATTTAAACTTTGACCTGTGATCAATGTCTGAAATGCCGAAACAATATTGTTATAAGCTTGGAAATATAAATGGTTTTAGGTTGTAATACATCTTTGAAGAATGTTCTGGTAAGCTTAGTTCATAAAACCATACTCAAATATGCATAATTACAAAGAGTTACTTTTATGAGATTTAATACTAATAATGATAATGGAGGTCGGCAGAGCCTGAAATTAGAATAAGTGGAATATATTTCAGATCACACTGAGAAAAAAGAAACAAACTTGAATTGCTTTAGATATTATTACAAGAAATAGAACTACAGTGAAGCATCACTTTTTTCCCAAAGATTTTAATTTAGAAAATTATAGGGTCTGCCATTCAAGTAAATTGTTGTCGTCTTTTTTAACTACATAAAAACTATTTAAATCGATTATTTCTTAACAACTTTTGGTTTTAACAGAAAGATAAAAGCCTAAATTTTATAGAAGATAAAGAGTGTCTATAAAGGGAGGCAATTTGTTTCTTTCAAATTACTATTATTATCAGTACAAGATAATGATGATTTTTAGGACACCGAACAAGCAGATTAATATATAGATAATAATAATAATAACAATAGTAATAATAACAGACTTCACTGTACTGGCAGATCACAGGGTAAAGACCAAAAAAACAGAAAAAATCAACTCGGAACAGGAATTAACCAAGGAATTAAGAAAAATATGGAAGATCAAAACAACAGTAACACCAATCATTATTGGAGGCATTACTTTTTGAATAACCCAAGGTGTTATTACTTTTGGAATGAACAGTTGAATATAAAACCAATAGGAAGCATTACTTTTGGGATGACCCTAGGAGGCATTACTTTTGTAACAATCCCTTGTAAAAGAAATATTCTTGTAAAAGACTCTACTTACTCTTGTGCCACTTCCAAGATTTAGTTTCAGTTTAATTGCTTATTTTATAAGGGTCTGCCATTCAAGTGAATTGTTATCTTTTATAACTAAATAAAAACTATTGAAATCGATTATTTCTTAACAACTTTTGGTCTTATTAAATTATAGGGTCCGCCATTTGAGTGAATTGTTGTTGTCTTTTTTAACTACATAAAAACTATTGAAACCAATAGGAAGCATTTGAGTGAATTGTTGTCTTTTTTAACTACATAAAAACTATTGAAACCAATAGGAAGCATTACTTTTGGGATGACCCTAGGAGGAATTACTTTTGTAATGATCCCTTGTAAAAGACTCTACTTACTCTTGTGCCACTTCCAAGATTTAGTTTCAGTTTAATTGCTCCAGATTCAAGCAACAATTCCATAATGTCTTTTGTTTCTTCCGAAGCAGTCAGGAAGAGGAGGCCGTGTGGCCTCACTGTATTGAACCGCAATGATATATCCTCAACCTCTGTTTTTGATTCCCCTGGCATACTAATTTTCATGTATTGGGTGCCATCAAAATGAAGACTTGAAGCAACTAAAAAATACAAAACAAGAAATATTATAAAGACCTCTGAGGCTGTCTTGTCATCAGACCAAAAAATTCCATTTTCATTATCCTGTAAAAGAGGTGAATGTGAATATTTGAAAATATTGTTTATTAAATCATAAGAAATTTTTCCGTAACTTTTCCCAATAAGATTTCTTGTCACCATACCAAAAAAATCAGTTTTATTATCTTGTAAAAGCTGTGATGAGATTTTTGAAAATATTGTGTATAAAATCATAAGAAATTTCCCCAAACTTTTTCTAAACAAAATCTGGTTGGATTAATTCAATTATTATTTCAATCTTAATCTACAACTTTGATTCTGAAATTTTAGATAGCTTTGTTCCAAAATCTAACCAATTACAATTTGCCTTTTTATTAACTTTGACAATATTTACTGCATCAATAATGGTTTTATTAAAGATCATGTTGTTAAAATCATATTCTCGCAAACGTGTAACATCTGTGCTTGGAGAAAAATTGTGTGATATCTAGTGTAGTATTGGCATTCTTTTGCTTATTTTTGTTCTTTAACCCTCAGTGTAGGTTATGGAATGAAAAATCTAGAGTGAGGGTTTTCAAAGTGGGGCCAGCGGACGCCCAGGAGTCCATGGCACTTTGACAGGTGGTCTGCAAAATTTCTGGAAATATTATTCAAATGAATTTCATGGATGTTTTTGAACACCTATTTGGATTACACATTATTTGGATTGTTGTCTTGTTTTGATATTATCAGAATTACCAATTAAAGAAAAAATTACATCATAATATATATAAGTGAAAAAAAGAAAAGAGGCAATTTGCTGTACATCTTGCAATAAAAATTCTAAACATAGTAGAATTAATATTATTAATATTATTATAAACAGCATAAAAAGACTTGATTCCATTGGAAAAGGTATTAAAAGATAAGAAAACTTGCGATTCCAATGAATAATGATATTTATTAAAAATAGAAAGTGAAAAATTACAATGAAGTTGAGGACAACAGTCTGAAAACTAGACACAAATTATGAAGCCTCATTCCAAGGAAGAAGAGGACAACAGTCTGAAAACTAGAGACACAAATTATGAAGCCTCATCTCAAGGAAAATGAAGACAATAGTCTGAAAACAAGATACACAAATTATGAAGCCTTATTGCAAGAATTATAGATGAAAGCAAATAGAATGAAGATTTTTTCTTACCATGCTCACAAAGGTTTCCATAGTAACCTGTTTGTCGACAGTCGCATTTAAATCGGTTCCAGCCTTCGGCGCAATTACCTTGGTGCATGCAAGGGCGTTTTATGCATTGAGCTGGAGTCTGGCGACATTGGGCCTTCACTCCTGTGGCCATTTGTTCGGCACTAATGGCAGGCAAGTCGTAGGGGTCACCATTCACATAGAATTTATTAAGACAGCCAACAAACCCGTATCCTAGCATCCCAGCCCAGATCTCTTTTGGCAACAAAGCTTGTTCTTGTTTAGCACCAATGCCTCCAACGTACATTTTTCCGTGCTGACTTAATAGGCTTTTGCCAGGGACTGCATAATCCGTTTTATGTCCATCCACATCGACATATCCTCCTTCAGCTGTCATATTAATGAAGATGTAATGAGTTGAGGCATCGTCGACTTTGACATTGGTCACTTGAAGTTTTTGAGAACCGGATCCTACGCTGAAGACAAAGTAAACGTGACCTTCCAGAAGTTCTAAAGCTAAGAAGTCTTCATAGTTCTCTCGCCTGCTATTGTACAATAAGACACCATTCGGTTCATTGGTCTCGAATGTGAATGATAGGTTGCCCCCGTTGGAGACGTCCCATCTGGGAAGGGTAATGAATGATTCAGATGTGGTGAACGTGACAGGTTCAGGATCTATATGAATGTGACATCTTCCAAATTGGACATCCCCGACAACATCGATCAAGTCGTGCTTGTCTCGGCCTAACTCAATCAGATTTAATTCAATGCTGTCGGCTTTATAAAAGACCTGAAAAAATAAAATAAAATATTTCTACAATAATAAAATGCACAAAAATCACAGGATATTTTCAAATAAATATTTTGGTTAAATATTTTCAGAATAATAATAACTTGTTGGATCCGTGAAAAAAATCATGTTGATGTGAAAAGTGATGGGGGGTCACTCTTTCAAATAATATTGCTGATCAAATTTTTTTTCTACATACAACATGTGATTGCACATGCTTTACCCTGTCCTCATCAGCGGCCAACTAAGGGTGATAACATAGTTTAAGTGGCTAAGACAGTACTGCTACCCTTAGAGCCACAAGCAGCATTTGCCACTGAACAGGATAATGGGAAAAAAATGATTGATAGTCAATAACAAACGAGAAGTTTAGTTATAAATATAAGAAAGAAAGAAAGAATGAATGAATGAAACAATGAATAAGAGAAAGAAAAAAGAAATGAATGAGACAACGAATCGAAAAAATATGGAAAGAATGAGAAAGAAAGAAAGAAAGAAAAAAAGAAAGAATGGACAAGAGAAAGAAATAATGAGAGAATGAATGAAAGAATGAACAAGGAAAAGAAAAAAGAATGGACAAGAAAAAGGAAGAATGAATGAATGAGAGAATAAGTAAAAGAATGAATGACAGGAAGAAAGAAAGAAAGAATGGACAAGAAAAAGATAGAAAGAAAGAATTAATGAATGTATAAACGAGGGAAAGAAAGAAAGAATGAATGGAAGTAAAGAAACAAATGAAAATAGGAAGAAAGAAAGAAAAAAGGAAGAAGGAAAGGGAAAGTATTAGATTGACCCAAAAGTTTGAGGGAGCAAGTTAAGAATTCTTTGAGTTGAAGCCGGCTGAATGGTACTTTCACCAGATCCAAAAGTTTGCAGATCGATGGCAGAAAGTCTTGGAAAATGATGGCTTTTATTTTGAGGAATAAATTTCTTTGCTTTTGTTAGTATGTACAAACTTTTGGGGCAACCTAATATACATAATAAGTTGTCCCAAAAGTTTGTAAACACTTGATAGTCTTTATTTTGAAGAATAATTTATGTTGTTTTTTTTATTACTTGGCGAGTAAAATTTTTCAAGTGTTTACAAACTTTTGGGACAAGTTAATAAATAAGGAAAGAAAGAATGAAAGAAAGAAAAAAAAATGGAAGAAAACAAAGAATGAAAGACAGATAGACACGAGTGTGTGTGTAGAAATAAATATCTTTTTTACCCACCTTCTTCATACATCCTTTAAAATTTTGCTTTACTTTAGAACCAGGAAGCGTGTTTGTATTAAGGCTGCCCCCAAGAAACAACACTTTACTAGAGAGCATGGTGAACTTGCCAATGGTTGTGCCAACTTTCTTGATGTGGTCGACCTTAAAAGTGATCTGAATCACAAATAACAAAAATACGGGCATTAGACAATGCTATCAAAACAATCCATCATCTGCTTATAATGGTAATGGTAACGATCAAAAAGTAATGAAAAGAAACATTTAGAGAAGAAACATTTAAAGAAGAAACATAAAACTTTTTAAAAACTGCAGTTGAAATGAAATAAAATAAAACACTTATTTATCAAACATTTTAGTGATAATTTTCTATTTAACTCTGCAAAGTGAATTAACTTGAAAATAGTAACAACTAGAGCAAATGTTCAAACAACACTAACAGAAAACAATAAGATATTGTAAAATATTGTTATAGCCAAACATTGTAGGGAATTCTTAGAATCCTTAAACCTTAAACTGCAGGAAGTCAAAGTATGATTATGTAGGGAGGCCGAAGAAAGAAAAAAGAGAAAATGCAAAAGAAAATTCGCAAATAATCCGTGACTCAAGCTTGCTTGATAGATAGGTAAAGTCTTATTGACTTGCTGAAGAAAACAGTTCTTGCTGACAAAAGATGCCAAAAAATATTCAATAAGTTGTTCTAGATATTTTTTGAATGTTCTATACAGAAACAAGAGTTCTACTTAAGGCTGCATGACTTGATTTAAATATATCTTCCAAATTTTATTTAAAATCTAATTTAGAAACTGAACTCTATGTTTCATAAAAATTAAAATTGTATTTATTTGGGAATTCTTTGAGATTCTCTGCAGGCTGTTGTCCTCATCTTTCATAGTTGTTGTTTCACCATGTTTCGGCCAACTTATCCCCTGGCCTTCATCAGTTGATAAACTGCAATACCAGATAGGAACTCTGAGTCTTGTAACCGTATCCCCAGCATCCACTGCTATAGTTGTTATCTGTCAGACCATGTTTTGACCAACTAAACCTCTGGCCTGCTTGGGTATGAATTGAAACCGCTATCTTCAGACCTTCCCAAGCAGGCCAGAGGTTTAATTGGTGGTGTGACAGACAACAACTGCACAGGGCAATGGTTGCTGGGCATATGGTGACAAGACTCAGAGTTCCTATCCGTCGTCGCAGTTAATCACCTGGCAAAGGTCAGAGGATAAGTTGGTTGAAACATGGTAAAACAACAACTATGAAAGATGAGGACAACAGTCTTCAAAGAAATTAATACATAGAAGAATTGAAAAGTTTTTATTTTGCATCAGTTGAAATCACCTCTCTCTGTTGAAAGCAAAATTATATTTATTTGGAATTCTTTGAGATGAGGCTTAAATCTAATTCTAAATTTCTAAATTTTATTTGTGGACTGTTGTCCTCATTTTTTATAGTTGTTATTACATCTGACGAAGGCCAGAGGATAAGTTGGCGGAAAGTGGTGTAATAACAACTATAAAGATGAGGACAACAGTCCACAAATAAAATCAATCGAAAGTGAAATTGTTTGAAAACTAGGTTAAAAAAAAACGATGAAGAAAAACCTTAAAAAACAAAAACAAAAAAAAAAACATTTTTTTCGGATGCTCTCTGTAATTGTCTGGTGGATTGTTAACACAAGTGCCCGTGTAGAAGAATGCATTAGTGCACTGATTGGTTTCTAGTAGTGAAAAGAAGGTGCTTAACACAGAGTGTATAGAGCAAAAGGTGCAGAGAGGCCTGAAGCAAGAAGGGATGATAAAGCCAAATGCTGATCCCTTCATACTGAAAGAAAATAAGTCAGATTGAAAGAGTTGAACAGCAACGCATAATAACTTCAATACTTTTTCAGGTGATGAAAACATATTGTTAAATCATATATAAAATTAACTTATTCTAGGACTTCCTATATATATATTTATATATAGAATGATTAGAAACATAGTCTTCTATCGTTGAGTTCACGGGTTCAAATTGGATGAGTTGCACTGATTTCTAATAAGAATGAAATAGATCTATATGCACATTTCCCAATTATTTATTGATGTTAATTAAAAAATAAATTGAATTGAGTGCTTGGACATTAGAAATATTTGCCAAGAAGGAGGTCTTCAGACAAAATATAACAAATTGGGAGTCCACGTGATGTTTTGGTGGTCCATGAAGAAAATCAACTCATAATGGTTTTTATTATTAAAAATGTAATTTCTACTGTAATTTTGGTTTATTATAATTGTTGTAGAATACTTTATTTGCATTAAATCAGTTTTCATATAAAATAGAGCTTAACCATATACTATTTTTTGTTTATTAAATCCTCAAAATTTATATTACGGAAAAATAGAACATTGTTTTATGACTAATAGTTATGAGAGGGTCCACCAAGAAAAAAAGAAAGAAAAACGGGTCAATGGGTAAAAAAAAGATTGGGAACCATGGTATTAGCTAAAGAATCATCTAAGGAAGAGTAGGAGGCCTCCTTTACATATATTTAAATCTAGCCTACTTCGGCAGAATATTATTATTAAGAAATTTCATTTAAAACAACTTTAATTTTTCTCTTTGATATTTTAAATTCAGTTTTTGCTTGTTTTCTAACAAGAAACTTAGTTGCTGGGTCAAGTGTCTTGATATAATTCTCCAGCTTTCTTCCAAACGTTTTTGCCTCTCTTTGACCATCCTCAAGGATTGACATTTTTTTGTCATTTACATTCTAGTTTGTATTGTGTTTTGATCTGATGTCTTTATTTTTTATTTCGTTAAGATGTATTTTTTTTTTTTCATTTTTTGTGCATATTCTTTTGAATGTAATTGACAAAAAAATGTCAATCCCTGAGGATGGTCAAGGACGACCAAAAAGATTTGGGAGAAAGCTTGGAAATTATATTAAGACACTTGATCCAATGACTAATTTTCTTGTTATAAGACAAGAAAAAATTAAATTAAAAATATTAAAAAGAAAAATTAAAACTCTTTTTAATGAAGTATATTTAAGTGTAAGTCAGAAATTAATTAAAATATTTTCTAAAAATTCACACGTCTTTCTGTGAATTATTTCATATTTAATGGCAGTGCAAAAATACCTACAAAATTGGTTGTTCTTCCTGCATCAATTTATACAAAAAACATTTATTACAAGATTAAAAGAAAACAAAAAAGAAAACAGAAAGAATCCATTGAAATATATTTTTTATTTAATGAAATACTTTGTAATTTATAAGAAAATGGTTCAGAAAACTTTTTGATGAATACATATAACTAAAGTGACATTTGTAAATAAATAAATATCACAAGATATTAGCTCAGTCTAATATTTTAAAATCAACGGAAAATTAATAAGAATAACACATATCTAGGGTACGAAGGCAGTCAAAAATCAAATTTAAAAAATACGCTGGGATCCAAAAATTTATCTAAAAATCCAGTTTAAAAAAATCAGATGAAATCTGACAAAAATGAAGAAATCTGTAGAAATAACTATAATTGAAATTAAAATAATTGAAAAAAAAGTTATAGAAACCCAAAATTTGATAAAAACAAGTAAATGAAATAAAAATAAAAGACTTTTGGTCCTCGATAAGCATTTTCAGAGTCTTTAATTCAAGAAAAGTTAGATTTGATAGAAAACTACACCATTTCAACTTAAAAATGATAATAATTAACTTCAAAATAGACTTATTTACAAGTAAAAGAATTAATCAACTTCAAAATGGAAAATGGATTAATCAACTTCAAAATGGAACAATCAACTTCAAATTGTAATACAACTAGTTTGATCACTTCTCATTTGGAAGTTGCTTACCATTTAGAAGTTGATTGTTACATTTTGAAGTTGATTAATTCTTTTACTTGAAAATAAGTCCATTTTGAAGTTGATAATTATCATTTTGAACTTAAAATAGTATAGCTGTTTAGTTTACATGTTGACCACATTTTAAATAGTGTCTTTGCTATCCACCATATCTTAAGGTATTTATCTCCCATAATCTATATATTCTACACTTCTTTCTATCTTATCTTACATATTTTTCTATCATGTCAAACCTTTCTTGAATTAAGACCCTGAAGAGGGTCCACAAGAACAGAAACATTAATAGCAGCCTTTTATTTTTATTTTATTAAACTTTGGATCTTTACAGTTTTTATTAAACTTTTTTTTTCTGTGGATTTTTTCAAAAATTCAGTGAAGCATTTAAACATTAATCAAAACTTTATTTATTATTGACTCATTTGAAATCATAACTAATCTGGAGTTATATTTAATAAACAAAATTTAGTTAATCAAGATAGAATAAATTTCGTTAAAATAGCCCTTTTTATTATAATGTAAAAGTCATCATTTTGATTTGGAAAAGTTAAATCAAACCAAAAATGCACAGGAAAATTCATTCAAGTAATAATAATAATAATAATAATAATAGTAATAATAAAATTTATACAAGTTACCAGTACTCTGCTTTCAAGAAAAGTAATTGATTTTTTTAATTGGAACAAAATATATTGTTGTTGTTGTTGTTGTTGAAGACAGCAAATTTGTCGAATGAAAATGTTGAGAATTTTTAGTCTCATTCATTTGTAGAAAATGTTTTATTTCATCCAGGCAAATTTTTTCGTGCCGTGCATCGAGCGAGATGTATGCAACAAATGATTAGCCGTCAAAAAAACAGAGCATGCAATAGAATCAAACAACAAAATAAAACAGCAAACAGCATTCCTCAAAAACGTTCTCAATCATTTCAAATATTGATGATAGACATTGAAGGACATTATTAACCACACATTCCTTTGTTAATAAGAGCATTTCCAAGAAACATGCAAGGGCAAGATTTGTCTGTTGTTGACAAACCAGTTTCAAGACTCATTCCCCATGCAGAGATGCATTCTTCAGTCGCTGATGTCTTAATTGTGCAAACAGAATATGAAGTGATTGCTGTTGGTAACTTATTCAAAGCATGACACTTTTTTGTGCTTACACTGAAACAAAAGTATATATTGTTTTGTAGCCACTTCATATAGACATGATTGAGATATCCATAAAGCAATGGGTCTTTTACTTTTAAATTTCAGAAAGAAAAAAAAAATTGTAATTCATCAAGAAGAATAATTGTATATTGCTACTATTGTTTGTAGAAAATCAATTAATATTTGAGAAAACAACACAATACAGGTATTATTTTTCAAATATTGATTTTTGCTATACATTGTTGTGATTCATTTTCCATTTTCCCTGAAATAAGGTTTTAGCTTATCCTTCGGTAGGAGTAAAGTGGATATTTTATTTCCTTTATACCCCAGAGTTAAACATATACGTCTTCAATGCTTTTGATAAGAAAAAATAAAAGACCTATCTTCTTTCAAAGAGGCAAGAAAAAATAAGAGACTAAGAAATAAAAGACCCATTATTATGAATGAAGAAGAAGGAAATAAAACTTAATATTTTTGATTATGTTATTGTCTTTATCAACAAAATCTTGATATTTTTGTAAACCCTTGATTTAGAAGTTTTGCAAATAAAACCATGTTGTAATGAGGGTTTTCAAATTGACTAGGGCTCAACCAGTGGTGTAGCAACTATTTTTGCTGCCCATAAGATTTGCTCCTCCCCCTTGGCAGTTGATCATTTGTTAACCTTCAAAATTTCAAAAAGCCTTCAAAATTATTTTCATGAAACTATAATCAAGGATCTATTTTTAGATTAGTGCTGCTATTAGTCCTAGAGTTTCATTGTATTACAGGACTCATATATACAGTTGTTGTTGTGAAAGAAAGCCAAAGATTTTTCAAAACAAAAAATGTATAATTCAAACAGGCTTTTTTTTTATTTTAATGTTTTTCTATTTTTACCCCACGAAAGTGCCACCCCATTGGAAAATACCACCCCTCTTGCCTCCTGTTCGCTATGCCACTGGGCTCAATACAATAAAGTTCTAAATTGAAAATTCTTTTGCCTTATTAAACATTGCTGTTACACTTTTGCCAAGTAGCAAGTTCCTAACCTGGTTATTATCCCCATTGTTGTTGTGGATATCTCAGACAGCCAGTTTAGCCTAAAATCATGCAATCAGCACTGAAAGAAATCAAAGATATAAACACTTCATTTTTTCTACTATATTTTTTTCATTTTGTCTCAAAAAATATTTTAGATCAGAGCAGAAACATTCAGATTATACTGGAGTAAATAAATCATTCCGTAAAAATAATGGAAGAAGGCCTTTTCTTATAAGCATTCAAAATAGAAACAGTTTAAAACATGCTGATTTAGATGCAATAAAAAACAAATTTTCAATGATTTTTTCATGCTCTAAGAACAATTTTCTTGTCAGGAACATGCAGCAAACAAACATGCATCAGTGAACGTTCAGATGCAGCATTGCAATAATAGAAATATATTTTCAAATATCATTGGCAAAAAGTACATTTATTCGTGCAAACTTTATAAAAAAACATCATATCCAATAATCATGATATCATATCAAATAGGAAGATAACAAAAAAAAAAACCAAAACATGAATGTCGACAAAAAATTCTCATCACAATTGATTCAAACATTGTAAGTAATTTCTACAATTTTCATAAGAACTATTCTACTGCACAAGTAAGAATCATGTAAAGCAAACATTTAAAAGTTGAAGAAGAAAAGGAATCAAAACAAACATAAAGAGGGCTTCAGCTCGGCAGGTCTCTTGTTCGTTTCTTTTTTTTTTTCTTAAAAATAATACTTACTTACAAAAAATATTTGGTTTGAGTCAAAAAATAATCTTTAACCTTAATTCTCATAGTGTTACCATAGGTCACACCATTTATAAATTATAATAAGCCTATAACTTGTTTATTAAACCTAGCAGGGGTGTAAGAATGGTGCAATATGTTCACAAGGAGTAAGTGAAATTTGTTCATATTTTCACAATTTACTTATTATAACATAACTAACAACTCTTAAAAAATATCTCTAAATTAATTAATGAGAATTAAGGTTAAACCTAGCATTGGGTGTAAGGATGGTGCAATATGTTCACATGTCATAACTCAAGAAGTATTAAGTGAAATTTGTTCCTACTTTCACACTTTGCTTATGATGACATAACTAACAACTCATTAAAAAGAATCATCTCTAAATTAATTCAGAACATAAATGGAGTTTTTGCTAGCAAGGGAGATAATCATATTGTAAGGGAGGTTACTCTGACAAATAAGTTAATAGTCCTAATAATAATTTAAAAAAAATTGTTTCCTAAAAATGAATAAAGGACAATAAAAAGTAATAAAACCAATTAGATAGAAAAAATAAATTGATTTAATTCTTAAAATCATTAATCATTAACTTTCTATTAAATGTTCTATTTGTTTTCAAATGAATTTGTATATTTTCCCTTCAAACCATCAAACTAAAATTTCAGCAATCTATTCTGAGCAAATTAAATCTGAATATTTTTTAAAAGGGTAACTTTATAAATGAACGGTCCTTAATTCTTATAACTTTCTGTTGTTGTTGGCCATTACTTCAAAACAAATGGTTTTAGCCCAAATAGATTATTATGCTTATTTTTTTGTAAAAACTGATTCTACTATTCCATAATGTTAGAAAAAAAACTAACTTTTCAAAATGTACTTGGTGATGTCAATTGTTTGACATTTGTCACTGCATCTAGGTTTAAACTCTTTAACCTTTTTTGTTAATAGAGTGTAAATTTCAGACAATAGTTTTGTACTAAATGACATTTTATTGTGCACGCTTATTAAGAATAAGAGAGAGATAATTTTGATTTAAAATTTAGTTGAGATATAAATTTGGAAGTTATGAACAAAAAATAAATCGCTCTCAAAAACTACCAACTTTCTTTAAAAATGAAAATCACTTCAAATACAACCTTTTTTTTTTTAAACTCAAGGACACCAGCATAAGTGTATTATTGTATTTTGACCAACTGATATATATATATATTATTGTAAGTATTATTGAATGCAATAATTTGATGTTCGGTTTGAATTATGAAGAAAGAAGGTTTTTCTGCAAAATAAATAAGTGTTTTTTAATTTTTATTTATTATATGAGTTGGAAAGATTTTTAACTTCTTAGATTAATTTTTAATAGCTCTTTATTCTTAAAATAAAGAATAAAAAACAACAACGAAAACCAACATTATAATTAATTCATTGGCAAATGTTTACTTCAAGCAAACAAATAGTCTAACCTTTGCATTGATTGGTGGGGATAGTTTTAAAGATGACATGGTTACATCATCTATCACATGATTAAAATTTGATTTGATTGCATGACAAGTTTGAACTGCTTGTACGTGTTACAGTTACAAAAGTTAGGGTTAGGGTTAGAAAATGAAACTATTTAATCAATCATATTGATGTCTCAATGATGACCTTTGTAATGGTGTTATTTTAAAAACTATCCCCGCTAGTCAATGCAAGGGTTAGAGACTATCAATTCAATTGAAGTAAACATCTGCCAATTTATTTAGACTAAAATTATTTATTTAGAAATGATTTAAAGCTTCAGAAAATTTCTCAGCAGAAATATAAGCTAAAATAGTAATCTTCCCTGTAAAAGCAGTACCTCAAGATTCGCTCCACATTAACCTTAACAAATAACTCTTGGTTATTATTGATAAAGAAAACAAGACAAGAATTGAAGAACAAAAGAAAACTGAAGACATTCTTTGTCATCAGATCATAAAGCACAGAAAATTGACAACCAAAAATAAATATATGTTTTAAAACGAGGATTGAAAATCAAAAGTAGAATACCGGATTGTTTATGAAAATGAAGACACAAAACACATAAAAATTTTATTAAAGTAAACCTAAAATAAGTAAGCAATAAAATAAGAAACTCAAATTTACCTTATATAATACACATGTGAGAAATTTCAATCCTGTCTCCTCAAGGGTAAATAAACTTCTTATCCGTGGTCGATTGCACCTATCAGAAAATTCTATTCGCAACCGTAAATAATTTTTCATTCTTGGATAACCTTTCTTTTTGATCATATATTAACCCTAGCAACCCTAAAATATTGTCTTTCTTTTTTTCTCTCGTTGAAAATAAATGATAAAAATTGTGTGTTTTTTAAAATAAAAATGTCAACATTTTAATATCTTTTTATAAAATTACATTGACCACATTTACCAAACTTGAACCCGGACCGCCTACTTGGATAGCGAACATTCTACAGCTGACCCACAATAACATATTAAGAAACTGCGATGGAAAAGGTTAATAAAATTGTTAAATGTGAATATTTTTGAAAATAGAGGTGTAGCCGACCATATCTAACCACAAAACCTAAAACAAGTAAGCAATAAGATAAGAAACTCAAAAATTTACCTTATCTAATATAAATGTGAGAAATTTCAATAGTCTCCTTAAGGCTAAATAAACTATTTAAGTTTAGAAATCTTCTTGCAAAGTTCAACTTCGATTCATATCTGAAGACAGACCATTTTTAAAATTCTGAATACAAATAAAGGAATAAAGGAAATTGTTTACTTCAAGCAAACAGATTGTCTCTAACACTTGCATTGACTAGCAGGGATAGTTTTAAAGATCACAAGGTTACCATTGCGACTATGCATTGTCTCAGAATTTTGAGAAAACCACTAAGGAGAATTTTAATGATCTACTAATTGTCTATTTGCAATATTTTAGTCAAATAGTGTAGTTTAGTAGTTTATATATTATATTATTTATAACATTTTAATAAACATTATATTGTATATTTAGGCAGCAATTTTCATTTATACAAGTTTGATAGATGTTAAAACTCTTATAAGAAAATTAGAAAAAAAAGTAGACTAATAGATTAATAATATTGCATAACAGTTTTAATTACTGGTAATTGGGATTCTCAAATAATGAAATATAAATTGATTTTTGTTGAGGAATATTCTTTTACATTGAAGTTTATATCTGGTTGGGTTAAACCAATGGCTAAACCAATGAATATCTTGCAAACCAATTCAATTTTAAAAGGGATCCACTTTACTCTCAGGATCCACAAGAGTTTTGAATGTGTAATACATATTATATAATTTTTATCTTTGTTGTTAAAACTAAAGGCACTATTGAACAAGTTCTTATTACAATTGAGATTAGCTTACTTGCAGAAAGAAAGAAAGACAGAAAGATAGTAAGAAAGACAGAAAAATAGAAAAAAAAGACAGAAAGAAAGAAAGACAGAAAAGAAGAAAGATAGAAAGAAAGAAAGATAGCAAGAAAGGTAGAAAGAAAGATAAAAAGGAGAAAAGAAAAAAGAAAAAATTGCTGTTGAACTGGGCTTAGTCTTTATTGGTTTTGTCTTTTAACACAAACTAAAGATAAAAATGAAATTAAAAAATCACAAGTGACCCAAACATTTTTTTATCAAACTGAAATTTTGTTTAAAATCTATTTTTTGAATAAAGTTTAAATTGGGGGTTAGTAAGGGGGTTGGGTTGCGTTCAGTGCAAAAAATTTAGAGGGGTGCGGGATTAAGAAAAAGTTTGGAAACAGTGCTCTAGATCAATGTCACTTAAAATTTCTATAATCCAACTACTAGGACCACTATGCCATGCATCGTGAATGACAACGGAGAATTAATCCTGAGGAGCCTAAAACTTTTTTTGTTCACAGCCAGCATGATTATTACTTATTGAACCACTATTTACAACTGAGGAAATACACACATTGAAGCGCATACAAGCCTTACATGTAGTGAAGAAATACAGGGGGTGCAATAATTATCTGATACAAAGCAAAAATTTGATTTATTTTTATTACACAAAAACAAAAACAATAACAAAGTGCTATTCTAATGTAATTTTATATGATAAAAATACAAGATTTATATTTATCATACAAAAATACATTAGAATAGCACTTTGTTATTGTTTTTGCTTTTGTGTAATAAAAACAAATGAACTTTTTGCTTTGTATAGGATACTTATTGCATGCTCTGTAGGTACAGTATATTATCAAAACTCTGATTTTTACAAAGGCCACGCTCAATAGTAAGAATTGTCAAGTTGTTCAATCTAACTTCGTGAATTATTAACCTCAAGTAATTCTTGATTAGTTTGAAACAAGAGAAGCTGCTTTCACCAGATACCCCATGGTTATAATATATATATATAGATATATATATCAGGTCGGATATATATATATATTCATATATTAATAGGAAATAAGAAGACATATAGGAAAAATTTTTGGTCTTTATTAATATCCGGACATTTTTCCTATCTGTCTTCTTATTTCCTATTAATATTGTCTAGAAATATCTATTTTCTACATATATATACATGGTTTGTTTAATAAGTAATGAGAAAATGTCAGGAGAGAGACATTAAGTATGATTTGATCAAATCAAGTTTCATGTATAAATTTTGTTAGGAATCACTCAGTAATAAAACGTTCTAAAATAATCTTTTAAGGTTGTTTGCAACTTTAATAAAATAAATTGTAAAATGGTATATTGACCTTGACTTGTATAAAAATATGTGTTGTTGGCGCTCTGAATAATTTAGAACCTCAAGTCAACACACAGCAAAAGGTTGCCTACCCTTGGTCTAAATAACTTGAAATGACTCTCTGAGTAGAAAGAGGAAAAATTAGTGCTTTTTTACATGTCTAATTTTTCACAAAAAATATACTTAAATAGAGAAGGTAAAACTTCTATGTTTTTTTTCTAATTTTAAAGTAACATTTTTTGTACAATTGGAACATGGCTAGACTTTTTTCCAATAAGTGACACCAAATCTTTTCTGTTGATCATGAACATTTGTATATTGGGCATTTTGGAATATTCCATTTTCATTTTGAGGGAAATTACTATGCTAACAGTTGGAGTGACTAAGTAGATTGGGAATTTTTGAATATTCTATTTTCCTTCTAAGGGAAATCCTCATGATAATGGTCAGAGCAACTAAGCATATTAATATATAGACAATAGTAAATCCTTAGTAATTAATTCAATAGCAATATGTTATAATTGAAGTGGAGTAGATATTTGAATAACGTGAAGAAAGGTGAAAAGAATTTTGCTGACATTTGTCAAAAAAAGAAAAGACAAAAGATTAAGAATTTGTAAAACAAAAAAATTATAATAGTAAGTTGTAGTCCTTGTGAAGCATCATAGGATTATTAATAAAAAGATAAAAGATTTTAAAAGGCAGTATGATGCATTGGTGACAATGATCCCCAGAACAAGATGGAATGAAGGGAAAGAAAGGAAAAAATCAGAAAGAACACAAGCTTAAAGCATAAAAGAGCTAATCTCTTCAGTTTGAGGAGGAGAGTTCCCTCAAAATATTACTGGCCATCATTGTCACCAATGCCACATACTGCCTTTTAAAATCTTTTATCTTTTTTAAAAGATATAAGTTTTAATTCTTTAAAGAAAATTGTGAAATTCAACTGAACTAATCTTTCTGGACTGATTTATTGAGAGCATGAAACACTGAAGGTCTTGTTTTAGAGCTTAAAGTCAGGACATTCCTCTTCTCCGTAAATATTTGACATTTTGCAGTGTTCATTGTAATCAAATCAAAGTAATAAATAAATAACGGTTATAGACTCTGGACAAAAGAAGATCATGCTTAGGTGAGAAAAAAAAAATTAGGGCATGCATTTTAAGATCGAATATAAACAGTATTGAAAATGAAATAATCTCAACATGCCAACTTTGCAATTTCCTTATTTGGAAATAAAAGAAAATGTACAATAATAATAATAGTAATAATAATTGTTAAACAGTCAATAAAAGAATAAAATAAATAAATTAATTAAAAAAAAAGAGAAATAATAATAATAAATGAGACACTTATACAGTGTAAGCCTAACTGTATAAAAACAGAGTGATTTTTGGAAATTATGCATGAAGAAAGCATTCATTTTAAGAAGGCATGGTTGACCAGGGATGATAAACCTTAAACTAGAAACGTGTCATTCAATATCTTTGGCTAGGTGTACTAAAATATATTTCTAGATGGGGGCACAAAAATATATTTCTAGATGAGGGCACAAAAATATATTTTTGGAAAAGAGTACAAAAATATATTTTATACTGGAGGTACCAAAATATATTTTTGGCTGGGGGTACAAAAATATATTTTTGGCTGAGGGTACAAAAATAAAGTTTTTGCTGGGGGTAATAAATTATATTTTTGGCTGGTCAAGGATACTAAACATTCTTTGAATCTATTTTCCTGTAAACCATCACTTTTCTTAATCAAAGAAGTGATAAAATATTGAAGTAATTTATTTGAATTCAAAATATATTTTCAATGCTCCTTTAAACAATTTGAAGAAGAGAGAATAAGTTTTCATACAGATTTATTTAAATAACATTTAAACAAAAAAATGGGAAAAGATTTAACACCCCCATACCAACCATGATTTTTTAGGAAAGGGTTCATATCACCCCCATTACCGACCATGTTTGATTAAAAAAGGGTTCATCACGCCCATTGCCGACCATGTTTATTTGGGAAAGGGTTCATCACACTCATTACCAATCATGTTTGTTTGGGAAAGGGCTCACAACCCCCATTGCCAACCATGTTTAATTAAGAAAGGATTCATCAATCCCAATGCAAACTGTATTTATTTAGGAAAAGATGTTTTTTAGGAAAGGGTTCATCACCCCCAACACCGAACATGTTTATTTTGGAAAGGGCTCATCATCCCTACTGCCAACCATGTTTATTTGAAATGGTTCATCACAGCCTTTTAACATTATTTGTTATGAGAGGATTCATCAACCACAATAAAAACCGTGTTTATTTGGGAAAAGATTCATCACCCACATTACAAACCATGTTTTTTTAGGAAAGGCTTCATCACCCCAATGCTGACCATGTTTATTTGGGAAAGGGTTCATTACCCCCATTGCCGATCATGTTTATTTGGGAAAGGGTTCATCAAAGCGATTGCAAACCATGTTTATTTAGGAAAGGGATTTTCCCCCCCATTGTCAATCATGTTTATTTAAGAAATGATTCATCACACTAATTGCTAACCATGTTTATTTGAGAAAGGGTTTTTCACCCCTCCCCCCGTTGCCAACCATGTTTATTTAGAAAGAGTTCATCAACCTGATTGTGAACCATGTTTATTTAGGAAAGAATTCACCAGTCCCCCATTGCAAACAATGTTTATGTAGGAAAAGAATCATCTCCCCCATTGCCGATCATGTTTATTTGGTAAAGGGTTCATCACACCCATTGCCAATCATGTTTATTTAGTAAGGAGTTCATCTACTTTATGATTGATTAGGAAAGGGTTCACCAGCCCCATTGCTGATTATGTCTATTTAGGAAAGTGTTCATCACCCCATGCTGCCCATGTTTATTTAGGAAAGAGTTTATCAAGCCCATTGCAAACCATGTTTATGTAGGAAAAGTTTCATTACCCACATTGTCGCCCATGTGTTTTTGCGAAAAAGTACTCAGTCCCATTGCCACCCTATTGCGGCCCTTGTTTATTTTGGAAGTTGTTCATCAATCCAATGGCTAATCATGTTTATTTGGTAAAGGGTTCATCAACCCCATTGCCCACCATTTTTATTTGGAAGGTGTTCATCACTCTCATTGTCAATCATTTTTATTTTGGAAAGGATTCATGACTTCCATTGCTGACCATGATTTTTTAGGAAAGGGTTAATTACACCCAATGCCAACCATGTTTATTTGGGAAAGGGTTCATCACCCCTAATTCCAACCATTCTTATTTGGGAAAGGGTTCATCAACCCCATTGCCAACCATGTTTATTTGGGAAAACACCCATCGCAGCCCATGTTTATTTGGGAATGGATTCATTACTCCCATTTACAACCATGTTTATTTAGGAAATGTTTTATCACCCACATTGCCAAACGTTTCTAATTTGGAAAGTATTTATCACCCCCATTGTGGCCCATGTTTATTTCGGGAAAGGGGTCATCACCCCCATTGCCAACCATGCTTTTTAGGAAAAGGTTCATCACGCCCATTGCCAGCCATTTTTATTTGGGAAAGAATTCATCACTTCCATTGCCAACCATATTTTTTTAAGAAAAGGTTCATCACCCCCATTGCCGACCATGTTTATTTCAGAAATGGTTCATCATCCCCATTGCCAACCATTTTTATTTTGGAAAGGTTTCATCACCCCCAATGCCAACCATGTTTATTTGGGAAGCGGTTCATCACCCTCATTGATGATGATATTTATTTTGGGGAAGGGTTCATCACCCTCATTGCTATTACTAAACCTGCAAATGAAAAAATGCAGGATTGATTATTTGAATTCATTAGATTATTTGTAATTCAAAACTTCTATTCTCATTTTTGTACTTATCTTCTCAATTTTTCGGCTGATATTTTTTAAGCCTTCCTCAAGTAGTTTTCAAACTAACAAACCTTCTTCGTGTTATGAGATAATTTTCAGTTGTGGGTTAAATTTGCTGCTCCAATATCGCTTTAGGGTTGTTTAACACTGTTCTCAAGTTTGAGTAGTTCTAGAAGAAGCCCGAAGAGCTCCTCAGCCAAAATCTTGTAAAGATATCACTTAAGATGAGATTAGAAGTCAAAATAACTTGGATCAAATTAAGAATAAGAGTGATCTTTGTTTTGTTTGTTAGTATTAACTTGAAAACAGAATTCGGTTTGGTTGATTAACGCTTTCTCAATAAAGTGTGACAATGTATCATTCTGAAATATTTGTTTTTCATGCAACATCATGCTCGATGAAGGTCTAGCAAGACTAAAAACATGCCATCATGCGGTTATGATTGGTAAACCATCGGTGAACAAATGGCCAAACACATGACAGAAACGAACGCTGAAAATCTTTCTTAAAAACCACTCCTCATAACATTCGCTTTGAAGATTGTCATTTGAGAAATGCGAGGGAGGGGAAAGCAGCAAGGGGTTAGGGGTTCAGTGCAAAGAACCAGGAAAAAAAGAAGAAAAAGAAGTAGATGAAGAAGAGAAAGAGGAGAAAAAAGAAAGAAAGTAAGCTTAATCACATTTTTTTTAAATTACACATAGACTTACTGGAGAGCTTTACAATAATAACATACAATGATAAAAACATACAAAAGGTACAAGACAGACATTGGTTCTGGTTTAATTACCAACAAAGCTGTTGCTAATAATAATCAAGTTATTCAAATGCTCCTCTTCATCGCCACCTAGCAGCGGTGGTAGAGCAATGGTAAAGAGCTTGGAATCTGCAATCATATTACATGAGTTCAAATCCAAGTCAAAACCATCACATTAACTTTCCGCTGCCTCGGGCAAATGAGGCTAATTAACTCAGGAGAGTAACTCATCTAGGTGTAAGGATAACGCTGGCTGGGTGAGAATCATCAACTGCTTGAGAATAACTTATTTAGGTCTAAGAATAACACTAATTCCAAAAATGCGCGTGGGTGAGACCTGTCAATTGATTGATAGTAAATTATCTGGGTGAAGGGCAACAATGATTACGAAAAGTCCAGGGATATAATGAGCATGTAAAACTGGCTTTGTGCCCAACTTGGGTTGGTGCTTGACCAAGTAAATATATCCACTTCATTGTCACCTTAACAAGGTTTAGGCTAATGCACCCCTCAACCATCTTCAGGTATCACTCAACCTTTATATCTAACTCTAATCTTCTTAGAATAGCAAGCCTAACCATCTACTTGAGTAAGCTGTCCACATTCTGTAAGTGAACTACATTAATCTACAGGAGTTGGACAAAGTAATGGAAACACCTTTCTGTCAAATTGAAAACACCTTATAATAATTGAAAAAAATAAAAATTATCAAAATATTGTTTTTCAATTTTTTATTTATGTTAATTGTTGTTCTGAATTAATTGGCTGACTTTAATTTTTTAGTTCAGATAGTTTATAATAGTAAAAAGAATTAAAATGACAGATTTATCTTCTACATATATATAAAAGTGAAAAATGCATGTACGCAGGCGATTTTTTTTCCCCTACCAAACTCCTCTTTGAATTTTTAGTCTACAGTCTTGGAATTTGACATAAAAAACATTCAGAATAGGGGAAAACTGTTTAATTTGTTTTTAGTTGAAAAAACAATGATTTAGATATCCTTTTTTCAATTTTGATAATTTATCATATTGTGGTTGTCAACAGACACTGACAACTTCATAGAAGTCTTTAGTCAAACATTCAAATAAGAAGCCGACATTTGAACTTAAATTGTTTTAAAATTAAAAAAAATAAAATTAAAAATATTTCTAAAAATTTTTTTAAAGTATTAAAACTTTAAAAAATATATATATTTTCATTAAAAATAATGGTGAAATAATTTATTTAAACTTTTTATTTATGTGCCCTGGAAAAGCCGGGCAATACTTCTAGTTAGATTAGAAATATCAATGTGTTTCCATTATTTTGTCCAACTTATAGTAGTTATTTTTAGCTGTTTACACCTGCAGTTTGGATTGAACCTGTTGACTATAAATTAAGATTATTTAGAACTTATGTAAACCAAATTCTAGGGCCCCTGCACCATGTGTCTTGGTAGGCTTTGAGTGATATCAAGAGCAGTTAGAATGGAAACAATGTGAAGATGACAATGAAGATATGAGTAGAGATCTGAATAACTTGAAAATTTTAAATAAAAATCAAAACTAATCTTAAAAGTCCAGATAAGTTATATTGATAATTATTTGAGGAAAAAAAAAAAAAATTAAATTCTAAGTCCGCAAAAATTCACCTATGATTGCCTCTCCCCACAAACCTGATGCACATCAGATGAAGGCTTTGAGTATCTGCAGTTCTAAGTGAGCATTATCTGAAGCCAAGGGTTTCAATCCCACCTGAAGGCAGTAGTAACTAAGATCCCAAGAATTCCAACACCTTACTTATTTATGGTAACAAAACAAGAGCAGGCAATCCCTGTGGTTTGAATAAAGGAAGACTGCTGAAGGGTGCATCAGTTGAAAGGATTCCAACACCTTACTTATTCATGGTAACAGAGCAAGAACAAGCTACCCCAGTGGTTTGAATAAGGGGTTAAGTTCAAAATTCTGTCACGATTCCTGAAATTTTATAGAAACTCTTGATCATCTGAAGACTGTTGAAGGGTGCATTGTCCGAAATGTTGAGAAGGCAACATGATAAGAATAAGGACAACAGTAAAAAAAAAAAGGTGTATGAAATAAAAACAGTTTTACAAACTGAAAATCAATTTGATGTTTTTTAAGAGTTCAATTGAAATAAAAAAAATTGAAGAAGAGAGGTGATCAAATATAGGATGAATCAAATGTTCTGGGAGCGAGGAGAAGTTGGAGAGTGTGAGAGTCAAATCAATCTATAAGGTAAAATTTTTATTTTAAGATGGGACCCAGAACTTCACCCTAAAGCTGGACACACAGATTTTGGGCCCTGTCTAGTGCCATCCATAATAAGTCTGGCTTGTGGATGATTTACTAAATTAGAGAACTTTTGAAAACTCTACAGTCTTTGACATCTCCAAAACATTTCCCTCTGGTGCCCCACAATGGTACATCACT
>JAYKTE010079968.1:0-14214 GCA_036873565.1 Xipholeptos notoides
TTGACCCCAATTTTTTCCCTTGAGCAGTGATGAATACGACTTAAAGCCAATTAAAAGTTTTACCCCAGGTCCAAGTAATGCAAAGGTCAAATCTTTCAACTTTGACCTCTTGGAAGCTAAATTTCTGGACGAAAACAAAATCAAAAGCTTGCCACATGCCTGAATATTCTGAATGTCAAATTTCAAGTGGTTAAACACAAAATTGGCGGAGTAGTTTGTTAGACACCGCAAAAGTCAAATCTTTCAACTTTGACCCTTTAGCAGTTATTTTTTCTGGGTCAAAGCAAATGAAAAAGTTTTCCCCGGGTGCATATAATTAGCCAAAGTCTATAGTTGTTTGATCACTGACCTACAATATAGATCCAAACCTACTATATTTCCCCTAGTTGAATTGCTACTGGATTGATCAAGTAAAGTATCAATAGTTTATCACAAATTTACCATGTTGATCCTAATATACTTTTCTCAGCTAATCACAGAAATCCTAGAAAACAGTAACTCTAAAGGTGATATTGGCTGATCAGCAATTCATGATTCTGTCCAACTCAGGATAAAATCTTTATTTTAAACTCTACTACAAATAGACTGCAATATGGTGACTAAATTATCCATCTCATAACAATACTGGTCTTTAAAACTGTAGTTATAATTCATGATAAATTGTCCTTTTATCACGAATATCCAGTCTGATTTTAGCCAGAATTCCAGGTCCCTTTCCAGTATAAATTCCTGCCTGCAATATGGGTTCAAATATTTTCCAGCCTAGGAGTCAGCTTCTTACTCGACCCAAGCTATTTACCAACTATTCACTAGCCCAGGCTCATCATATTGCCTCATTTGAGCTCCATCAACAACCTACTTCTGCCTTAAAAATTCCAGCCTGTCTTAAAATTCTATGCTTAATATCCAACTATAAACTTTTTGCATTGTTGAATTTTTAATTTAGATAAAATATATTTCATTACAAATTTTTTTAAATTTTAAGATCATAGAACCAATAACATCTACCACAATGTAATCAAATCAAAACAATATACTTGTAATCATACAGTATAAAATTATAAGATACCTTTAATGCATTTAATCCCAGGATCAGACCATGTTCCATTGAAACACCAGACTGTCTTAGGAATAGATGGCCTGTAGCCTGGTCCACAGTAATATTGCAAACTAGAATCATGTTCCACTCTGTCTTTGGCTGAGAAAATAAGTTTTTTGAAGAATTCTTGTCTGTAAGCTTGAAGTGCTGTCATCTCAGGAATTTTACAACTTCCTTAGAAATAAAAATATTGTTAAAGTTTTAAACCATACAAATTTTAAACTTCTTTTAACATATATTTTTGTAGAGGCAATATTGTAATGATAATCTATAGTGATTCTTGCACAAAATTAAGGACCCAGTTCTCTATTGAGCCTAAAGTCGTGAACATTATGGATAATTTAGCACTGACATAAAAAAATGTTTAAAAAAATGAATTTTCCAATAAATAAAGAGTTTTATTTTTTTAAATAATATATTTTCTCATTGAATACTTGACCAATTGAAGCTGTATAGTGCAATTAAATCTTGTTTAGTCATTTGATAAAAATCTTTTTTGGTCATTTAATGCCGAGAACAATGATTTTTGATGAACATTTCTTTTAAAATATAGTATGCGCTATTTAACCCATAACTGGAGGGAATGTGGGGATTCATACCTTTTCCTAGCCTGAATATAAACAGAACGACTGGAATAGTTTTATACTGGTTTTTAGTAATCAATTTTAATTGAAATTAAGAAAAACAATAATTAATTAGAAAATATAATCCTGCTTATTGACTACTGTTTGGAGGTTTTAAATACAATTTTAAAGACAAAAGTTTTTGTTTATTTGTCTAAAATTTTAATGACGTCATAAATTCTTAAAATGGTGAAGCATCTAAATTCAAAAAAGACCTCTGTAAAACAAATGGAATTATTAAAAATTCAAGTACTTGTATTTTGATATTTTGCATATTCTTATAGCAAATGTTCATAGACAGATTGAAGTATGCTTTTGCAAACTGTCTTTGGTTGACTTTTAACAAGGATCAATGTTATATTTTCTGATGGAGTTTTCCTTTAATTTAGTTCTTTCCTCTTGTATGTACTTGTCACTGATTATTGTTTTTGAAGGATATGAACAATACCTTAAATTATATTGTATGCATGGTGTGAATTGATATCTTTGTACAGTTTGATAAAGTTTGGTTTTCAATATAAAAATAATTTGAAACTTTTCTCACCATAACATTTTGGAACTTCTGTAGACCATTTATTATTTTGTAAGCACATAGCAGATTTTGAACGACCAACAAACTTGAAACCGGTATTGCATCTTAAAAAGACAATAAAATCCAGAAAAGTTGTTAATCGTGACAAAAACAGATTTTTAGTAGGCAAGAAGGAATCTTAGAAAATTTTCCATGGACATAGGTATTATGATTTTAAATTTTAAAAGAAAATTTAAAGTAGCCATAAACTGTCAATACTTTCAAAATGATTTTATTTATATTTAAAATCATATCTTAGAGATACAGCTCTATATTTTCCTTAAGAGTAGAAAAAGTAGAAGAGAAAACCTTAGAATTTTTCATGTAAAACAATGAGGAGAGGCTACAGTCTCCGTCATTAAATGGCCACTTTAATTGTATTCAAAAGAAACGTGTAAAGAAATCAAAGCTAGTAAACAATACCAAGCGGGATAGAGAAATGAACATAGAACATTTCAAAAGCTTCCAAATTTTTCGAAAGATTTTGGTTTCTTTCAATTAAGAGTAAATATTAATGGTATCAAAAAGTAAACAAAGAAAAGTTGATTGCAGCATGACAAAGGGACACGGCTCACACAGATAATTTTGAATAAAAGCAAAAAGCTGAAAATTCACTGAGACAAAACAAAAATCTATAAGTGACACTTACCAACCCGCTCGTCTGTTCCTACTATGAGCGTTGAGTAACAGAACTGAAAAACAGCTGATCAACACCGTAAATAAAATGATATTTTTCTTCCCTAATTTCTGTGTTTTTGAGGTCTCATTTCTTTGCAAATTAATTTAATCAACACAATGTGAATTTTTGGTCCTATGTTACAGTCATAGTAAATTATTCAGACTAAATTTTGTTATATTTTTTATTTATATTTTGTAACAACTTTTTTATCATTTTACAATTCAACTAGTTTTAAGACAGTTAATACTTTCATTTTTTTTAAATCAAGATATATGTTATGAAAATAACAGCTATCGGAAATAAGATTTTCTTTATTTTAGTAAAAAAAAGAACTGTTAACCTACTTGAAATATATGATTGCTCCAGGTTTTACATCTGATCCTGTTATGTATCCATTGTAAAGAAGTTTGGGTTTTGGACAACCTTTCTCTAGAAGGTCAGTTGAGAGAGAGATAGAGAAAAAAAATGTATCAATATTTAGAAACTTGGTTTATTTGTTTGTGTTTTGTTTTTTTATCAACCATTTTAGGTAATTAGAAACTTCATAGTGACAAAGCAAGAAAATACAATTAGGAGGTAAATAATTTGTGTTCATATGTCAAATTCAAAAATGATTAACCAAAAATATTGTTTACTAATTTAGAGTTGCTATATAGATTGTGTTTGCATAGTTTGATATTATTCGTGCATGTAAATTTATTTGTTTTATGACAACGATCACATCATAAGGATCAGTCTCTATTTGTAAGCTTTAATTGTGTTTATAGAATTGAATACATGTCCACACAGTTAAGGGATGTCTTCAATTTCTTCAAACATTTCTTCCATGCAACTGAGGTGTCATGTTAATTCTACTTGGTCACTTTGTGCTAGAATAATACACATAATAGAATGTATTGCTTTAGCAGTAAAAAGACAATATTAATTCAGTGTAAATAGTATGAGAGAACTATTTGAACATGTCAAGATAGATAAAATGTTCACAAAGGTTACATAAATAGGTTTAAATCTCTCAATACATACATATTATGACGGGAATGGATTAATGGCATTTCAATTAATTTAAATAGGGAAATTTGATTAGACATATGAGTAAATTGAATTACAAGCTCGATCACAGAACGAATTAAACTTAAATCTCAAGGTATATATAAGTTGGGATGGTTTGGTATATTTAGGAGTCACTGTTTGGGCCTGACCAATCTGGCAGAGCCAATTTGATTAGGTACAACTCATCATCAAATTAGTACTTTTCGTCATAATAAAGTTTTGTTCAGATTTTTATAATTAATTCAGATATTTTTTCATTAATTATGATATTTTTTCCTCTGAATGAAATTGAAAAAAAAATTATTAAAAGAAAAATAAATGTCTGAAATAAAAGATAAAATTTAAATATGGCAATTTTTGAAATGTATTTAAATTTAAACTCAAACCTAATTGTTTAAAGTAAAAAAGGGGACTTGTTAAATATCAACTTTAGGAAAAAAAGAGCAATTTTTTGATAAATGATCACTTAAATCGATTAAAAAGTTTAAGACTGGTTTTTGAGGATAGAGAGTCTTAAAGGGTGTATGCTCCTGTTACCATACCACCCTCAATATTTTAAACATGCAACACAAGTACTGGTTTTATTCTATTTATTCATTTATTCACTAGCAAAGATACCTGCGCTTTGCGTGGGACTTTGCTGTATGCTCGGGCACCGGCTTTGCGGGCACCCTTGCAATCAGTAGATGTTGTAAGAGCAACTATTGCTTAATGTGTTTAAATTTTTTTAACTATCTCCTAAAGTGACTGAAATCCAACCATGAACTTTAAAGCAAATAGGTTTTATCAAAGTTAGCACTTACATTGTTACATATAATTTAAACAATTACAAATAATCATTATGTTTAACATTTAGTTTGTATCACAAACACATTTTTATCAAAGATAAGGTTACATTGTAATATCACATAGTAAAATTTGAACACATTGGTTAAATATTATCTAACGTATTCAATATTTAAAACTTACAACAATCAAGATCATATCATTCCGTCATCATATACTTTTCTAGAACTTTGTGGTAAAAAGTTATTCATATTTAATAATAAAAACAAATTTCAATGCATTTCCAAAATTTAAATTTTAATTAATTTTATTACATAAAAGAGAAGGAAATAACACTAATAACATGGAAGGGTTTTGTTAACACTTGAAGACCCAAATGGGAAACGAACACAAAGTAAAAAGATGGGAAAATGTACTGTAATAAAAAAAACTTGTTTAAGTTCATTTTTTTTAAAATGACAAATGGTTTGTGGCCTATTTGGGGCCTCAGAAAGCTTACATCTATATATAAAAAGTAGTAGCATTTGTGTATGCCTTTGTATGTGGCCCTGGTATGCTAGTGAACCACACCTTGATGTGCCCCATCCCTAGTTGGAGGAGGTTATGATGAGCCACACCAAATCTGACCTTAACATTTGACCTTGAAAAATGGTGTGCACTATTTCTAGGTGGGAGACCATCATGAGAAATAGTGTGCGCCATCCCAAAGTGGTAGACCATCATCATGCCAAGTTTGGTCATGATCGTTCCAGTGGTTTGGGCTGTAGGAGAGTAGGCTTGACCTTGAAAAATTGTGTGCACATGCACAAGTCATAAGTGGTGGGCCATGATCATGATCGGTCCAGTGGTTTGGGCTGTAGGAGAGTATAACCAGGCAATGCTCCAGTTTACAAGCAAGGAATTTAATGTTTTTTCTAAGGCATACAGCTTCTAACACAAGATATTGTCTCCACATCCCTCTGTATCTAACAGATTTGCCAAAGGATGGTCAGAATATGGAAGAAAATACTGCTGAAGGCACAAGAAACTGGACAAGACAGTTATCTGGTGATAATAGCCTACAGAGCAACATCTAAGTCTTGCAAACATCAACTCTCCAGCAGAATTGCTCAACAGTTGACAAATACAGATACCACTGTTGTCCAAGCAGCAACTCCGCAATAAGCAAACAAAGACAGCAGTACAAGGAAAAATCGAGGAACTGATATGACAAGCAACATGACAGACAAGCAACATGACAGACAACACCCACATCTACATGTAGGGCAGAAAGTTTATGTTCAGCATGAGAAATCAAAGCTATCGGAGCCCAGAAAATTTCAGAACTTTGATATGGCACCAAGATCATACATAGCTGAAATCAGAAACATCAACTAAAAGAAGTTCAATACTAAAAGGTATTTCTGACCAACCACACACTTGTGAAGAAGTTACAACACAAAGAGAACTACACACCACCAATCCTCCAATAACACACACATTTCAGAAAAAAATAATTGCCAGATCTTAGCCAGGGAAGGAGATCAGATTGCCAGAATTACCTACACAGATAAAACAGCTAACCACTGAAAGACACACCATAGAACCCTGTAAAACCAATTCAAAAAGATCACTAAGATATGCAAAAGCCCCACAGAGATAAGACCTATAAAGCTACCCACACACTTTTATGCAATTAAAGACTCTATTAGCAATTATATATACAAATTTCAAAAAATACAAAAATTATTTTAAGTATTTAGATCATTTCACTCATTTAAAAAAAATGGGAGATCTATTAGTAAGCCTGGAAGTCTTGAAGAGTTATTCCCCTTTAGTTTATTCATTTCCCGTAATGGTGTTTCCATAATAAAAATATGTTTACTCAGCTCTCGTCTTACCCATTATCGTAACAATTCTGCATGATAGACACCCACCGACATAACATAAGAGGCAAGGCTCTTCAAAACAGATGGGTGAGAAAAATCATCTTACCCACACATTTTGGCTTGAATCCTGTCCAGTTGTTATTCAGTCGACAAATTCGGCGTTGTGGACCTTGCAACTGAAAACCACTTTCACAAATGTAGGTGGCAATACTGTCAACAGATATTCCAGCATTTACTCTACCATTAATAGGATCTGACAGAGGAGGACAAGTAAATGCTGAAAAAAGATTGAGAGAATAAAATACAAAGTAGTCAGTTATGTTTATGCTTAAATTTCTCTTAGCTGAAAACGTAACGATATTATGAAAAGGATAGAAAAACAAAATATAGTATCAAAATTGTTTTTCTTTAGAAAAGTCAGTAGTGTTTCCCCAACCAGCTGATAAAGGAAATATAAGCAAAAATATACATTCATTATTTTTTTATTACTTACGTTCACACTTTGGTTCTATTCCTGTCCAGGTTTGATTTTCTAGACATGTACGTTCCTCTGATCCCACAAGTTTATAACCATCATAGCAATAATAATTTACAACTGATCCATATAGATTTTTTCCAAATATGGAACCTTTATCAGGTTTGAGTAAAAGTGGACATTCTAGAGCTGCAGAAAGAGAAAGAGAAAATTAGATTGACAAATTTCTGTCCGGTAAGCTAACAAATATAACAAGAAAAAAGAAACTATTACAATATTTTTTAGTTTATAGTATTCATATTTTATTCATTTAGTAAAAATGAAAAAAAAAAAAAATAGGCACAAGGTAGGTTAAAGGGGAATCTGGTCATGACTGTTCATAGATGAAACCTTAACTAGTGACAATCATAATTCATTTACTTCTCATAATATTTGTCTATCACTACAATATACCCATCTTTTTGTTCAAGGAGGTAATTCAACATTAAAAAATCCCCAATGATGTTTAATGATTTTTATATGCAATTTATAAAATGATGGAGAGTTGGTGAAAAAACCCAAAAGAAGAATAAAGATATCAATTAATTGTGGTGGTTAATTAGGCCTTCCTGACCTTTTGAATGGGGACAGACAGCTTAAAGGTTTTGACCCAAAACAGCTTAGAAAAGAGAAGTTTAATAAAGGATAAAAAATAAAGCGTGTAATTTTTTGTTAATGATTTCCACAATCAATCCAAGCTTTCTCTTATTTTGAAAGTTGCATAATCCACATGCACTGGAATGGAAATCTCTGATTTGCTGGAATTAAAAAATAGGGACAGATAATCAGTGGCATAGCTAATAATAATCTAACCTTTATGAAATTATGGAAGAATAATTGAAAACAACTTTTAAATCGTTGTGTCTGGAGAACACATGTTTGCTAGACTCAATATGACAGAGTGTTTATTTTGTTAAGTAATTAAGTAATGACTGCTTAAAAAAAATTAATTTTGTTAACTTACGTTCACATGATGGAATAGATCCATCCCATGTCCCATTCTCTTGGCAAACTAATGATTCTCGTCCAATCAGTTTGTGTCCAGAGTTGCAGTGGAAAAGGATCCGGGATCTGTAGGTAAATTCACTTCCTTCTATATGACCACCACGAATCACTCGAGGTGGATTACAGCGCTTAGCTGAAAAAAAGTCCCTAATTCTATCAATTTTAAAAGATAAAGTCTTGGAAAACCAAATTATATAAATGATTGTGCTATAAATCGAACATGACAAAAATTACAATTCGAATTCTATTTAGAAAAGAAGTCAGTTGAATTGTAGAAGGAACAAAACTGTTTACTTACGTTTGCATGTCATATTAAGTTCTATCCAAGTAGCATTTGATCCATCACATTTAGCCAAATGATGACCCAGATGAAAAAATCCTGGGATGCATGTATATGCCAACACATCACCATTAGCATATGCAGGCCGATTCAAAGAGGCATTGTGTCTTGCATCTTGAATTACAGGAGGTAAGCCACAATAATTGGATTTTACTGAAATAAAACGAAGGTTTAAAAAAATGAATAAAAATCATTCTATCCAGTTTCTATAGGTTATATTTTCTTCTTAACTCCTTCATAGATTATATTTTTTCAAGTGTTCAACTCACCAACTCACACCCACTCGACGATCAATACCAGCTTAAACATGTCCTAGGAAAAGTCTGCTAAGTGGCAATGAGTTATCAAAAATGAATAGTGATATTTTACCCCATTCATTCAATTAACAATAAAAAAAAAAACTAGAAATAAATTTTAGAGTCAAAAGTTAAAAAACATCAGTAGTTTAATTCAACTACTTAGATCTAATTAGATCTTATCCATGTCCCTTGAAAAATGTCTAGATCAATTTTCAAGTTCTGGATATAGCCAATGTTGACTTAAATAGTTATCTATATGTATTTCAATTCTGATATATTAGAAATACCCCACTCCCACCCAAAAGGCAGCAGTTGATGATGATTAAAGATAATTCCAAAAATTAATTCTGACAATAAATAACACAGACTTGTTTTCTGGTTTAAGAGATAACTGCTCTTCAACACCTTAAAAAAATAATCTGATTTGAATTTTTATTTTATAACACAATTTGATTTGGAGTTATAGATACTCTTGTGTTCCATTTATAATTATTTCTATTATTTTCTCTTGATGAGAGAAATTACTAATCCATTAGTTAGTATTAACTTACATAGGTAGTGTTGTTGGGGGGATCTTTTTTAAACAAGAAAAAAAAAAAATAAGAAAAAAAGTAGGTACATGAACAGGTTGGAGTCTTGTGATCCCATGTTCCATTTGGATTACAGGATTGAACTTCTGATCCAATTAATTGCATTCCTTCTGCACAAGAGTAAATGATATGACGAACAGGAGAATTCTCTACTCTGGCATGGCCATTTTCAATATAACCAGGTTCACCACACATTTCATTTAGTGTTTCACGATTTACTAAAACAAATAACAAAAAAACACAACAATGATATAGGCATAAAAAAGAAAATTGGTTTAGAATCAAATAAACTTCTTAAGATACTTGATTTTACCAACCCATTAATCAAAATTCAATTTCTTATCAACTTTATTATATGCATTTTTTTTAAATAGCATTTTTGCTTCTTTTTTTTTAAGTTTAAACATATTTACTTTTTCTGATTTCTATAATCTATAAATAAAATGATACATTAACTTTTTATAATCATCATTTTGCTACTCTTCATATCAGAAATTAACCAAAAGAAAAAAACATTGCCTCTTTCTAATATTATATTATTTATAAATTTTCAACCCCCTTTTGCAAAATATATTCTGAAAAAAATGTGTACATTACATGTTGGCATACTTCAGATAATGTTCCTTTGCATTAACTTTCAGGTTTAATAATAATAATAATAATAATAAGAAACAGCTTGTTTTGATATATGTATGTACTGTTTAGCAATCTTTACATATGAGATTGCTCTTGGGACCTTGCTTATCTAACCTGGAGATTAACAGCAACCCTATCATATGGGATTAAACTATTTTCATTCCATTAAATACAACTAGGAATTAATGGTCATTTATATTTACTTCCAGGGTAGCCCAGCATTGACTGTGCAACAGCAATTCTGAACACTTTACTTGTAAAAGATACCAATGAGAATAGTAGGTGGAAATTATTTATTAAGATTTGGAAAAGAGAGTTGAGGTTGTTAGTAACCATTTTCAGCATTTAAGTATTGAATGCAAGTTAGTATGAATAATAGTAATAATGAAAATATCAATAACATAAATAATGATAATAATTACTCTAAGAACAATTAAGATCATGGATAAAATTAACAGGTTTTAAGTGTTAGTTAGTTCACTTAATCCTTGCTACAGTGTAGGATAAACACGGGTTACTGTTGGCCGGATGTCATATTGAATAGACACCAAGACCACAAGGAACATAACTGAATATATAAAAAAGCCACCAAGTTCGATGACTCCACTTGAACATTCAGAATTGTAGTGGTGTTTGGCATTTTCCTGGTTTACTTGTTTGGCGTGATTGTCTGCCATTCAATTCCATACATTACCACAATGACTTGGACACCAGATGAAGTTGATCTGGCATCCTTTAAACCAAAGTGCAGCAAGGAGGTTTAAGATTTCATACATAATTAGGAATCTGAATACAAACAGATAAACTTTTAAAATTTTAATAACAAAACCAATGACATCAGCTAAAACTAAAATCTGTTTTTCTATTTTAAAAAAGAAATTATACATTTTTCTTTGAAACTATATTGACTCAAAGATCCAAGCTTTAACAATGGCTATAAATGAATTTTGAAATTTTTTTTTAAAGATTCATACATATTAAAAAAAGAAGGTTTTGCTGAATATCCGTAGATCTGAAGTTTACTCATATTTTTGTTTTGTTGACTATTTAGGTAAAGTTTGAGAAAAATATTTCTCCAGTAAATAATTTTCCTTTAATAGAAAGAACATGAAACTTTACATAAGATCAAAAAGATTAGAAAAATTTTATAGGAGTTTCAAATTTTAAAAGCTAATCCTTTTGTAATATGTAAAAGGTGTAAAGTGGTTTTGAAAAATTAAAAATTTAATTCTGTAAGTTTATTTAATAGTTTATTTGAAAAGAATGCTTAATAAATTTGCATCCCCCCCAAAAAATATGTCAAAACATTTAATTTCTGGTACACCTTGTGCAAGATGTAATGACTTTTTTTTCATGGTTTTTAAGAAATATATTGCCAATAAAGTTTGGAATCTACGTTATATGTAGGTGAAAAAAAACATATAAACTTTGCTATAAAAAAAAAATTGAAACTATCATCCAAGATAAGACAATTTTTAAATCCTTTACTTTATGATTTATTCATAAAGTAAAGGATTTAAAAATTGTCTTATCTTTTAAAAAAATTTCTAAATGTTAAAATTGCTTTTTTACCTTTGCATTCTATAGCTGGACCTCTCCATTTCCCATGATAGCACCAAGCCTCAGAAAGACCAATTTGTTGGTAACCTTTTAAACATTTGTACTGTACTTTACTCATCTCTCGAAACTGCTTTTTATCAGAAGATGATGTATAGAAGGTTGCATGTGGTACTTTCGGAGGCATACCACATTGTTCTGGAAGATGAGTAAAAAAAAAAAAAAATGAATGTTATATATTATATAAATATGTATAGCCAGTGCATCTATTAAAATTCATTATTTCTGAACAACTTTTGGTTTTTCCAAAAGATAAAACCCTAAATTTCATTGATTTGATTTTTCTGATTTTGGCAGATTTTTAAACTTAGAATGCCAAAAAAATTGTTCATTTTTGTTTTGTCTGGGTTATCCCTATATATAAAAAAATGTAGTAAAAAGATTTAATGCTAAAGTTATATAAATATATATATATTACAGTGAATTCATTTATAATACTAACAAGAGACTTAGTAGCTGGGTATATATTATTATTATATTATATAATTTCCAAGCTTTATCGAAATCGAATTAAAAATATTAAAAAGGAAAATTATATATATATCTTGTTTTAAAAATTAATTCTGACAGCCAATCAAATGGCTAGTCGTTTTAAACTAGTGACGGTTGGCTTGCAACGCCAATCTTTGCCAGACAAGCAGTTTCAGAAAAATCGCCAATGCATGCGCACATTATATTCTCTTCTCCCTCAATTCATATGTGAAAAGAAATTGTATTGAATTGAATTCTTGGAAAAGAATCTCAGATTACCAAAAGCCAATGTTTTAATTCAAGTAAAAAGGTTAGTGTTATCGATAAACATTATTATTCAGATTTTTGTATATGTAATTTAGAAAGATTTGAATATTGTATTGATTATATATATATATATATAAAAAAGTATGATAATATAATTGAAATCTTAATTCGTAATATATTATATGGAGAAAAGAATGAATAACTCATGTGACGGAATATCTATGAAATAAAAAAAATATTAATCCCTTTTCAATATATAAAGAAAAATAAAGAGATTCTGGTAGATATTTGAATTTGATAAAAAAAAAAAAGACATTATATGTTTAATATTATAAAAAAAAAAGAAATTTTTACATCATCCAAAAATATATACCTTGTTATATTTTTTTAATGATTTTGATGATAATGTATTTATAGTTTATGGAAATTTAAATGTCATCAAATGAAAAATAAAAGATAAAAGGTAAAAAAATATATGAACACTTCAAATTGTGTAGAATTCTGTTAACAAAAATAAATCCTAAAAAAAAAGCTCATAAGTTTTGTCCGAGATCGTAATCTTGATTCTTACCACTCATCAGATTACTGATAGAAGTAGATACGGATAAGACTTAGCACAGATTACTCACTGAATCTACTCAGAATGTGGAACATTAAATGTGTTCCTAAAGGGAATCTATAATAAAACACGTACACGTTAGTGATGGGACAATTCCCCGAATCATTAATCGTAAGAATCGTGTATTTTGGGGGAAATCAGAATCGCATCATTAAACAAAAACCTTAGATTTATGATTCTTTCATAACGATTCTCTTAAATTTTAAAGTTTTTTACTGTATGATGTATGTGTTCAGCAACTCAAGCCCACATATTGGAAACACGATTATTGCCCTTTGATTAATGAAAGGTTTATTTAATGTTTCTACTAACTTTTTAAGAGATTATGTCTTTTAATTGAATATTTACAACAAAATGTTAGAAATAGCCTTTTTTTGGCTTTTTTAATTTTGAAAAGATTCATTCTGGAGATCGCCATTCATTTTTTACTTAAGAAAAAAAAACTGAATGAAAATTAATAGTTTATAAACAGCCTGAATTTGAAATTAGAGACTCGATTTAAGTTTTTACAAAAGAGGGAATTATCATTAAAAATGATTGAAGACCAGCTTTATTTTTAAACCCCACCAAAAATATTTCTATTTTTCTTTTTACTTTTTCTTAGATATACAAATCTAAAATTCTATTTATAAAATGACTCAGACCTGTGAGATAAATTTTTTAAAAACATTATTTCAATTATTAATAAACAAAAATGTAATATTCAAATATTTACTAAGTTAAATTTAATCCAAAATATTAGAAATTTTGTGACAATCTTCGACTGTTTACGATGAGGTCATGACTTTGTGGCCCAATGGTTAAAGAAGTTGTCTGCGATCATTGGATACACGGGTTTGAATTTGATGAGTTTGTACTGATGATTTCTAATAAGAATGAAATGGGCCTATATGCTAATTTCCAAATAATTTATTGATATTAATTCATAAATAATATGGTAATATGGTATAATACTGTCGGATTTAAATTCCATTTAAATATATACATATACATATGTATATGCATATAGATATATATACATATATATGAATATATATGGTGACTGCCACTTCTTTACAGAAAACGGCCAACCCTTACAATTGGAGAAAAAAAAAAAAAAAAAAAAAAAAAAAAAAAACCCCAAGGTTATAGAGGATGGGTGAACAAGTTACACACTTTTCAAACAAGTCCCCGTCAAAAC
>JAYKTE010080079.1:0-14212 GCA_036873565.1 Xipholeptos notoides
AAGGCCAGAGGGATACTTGGCCGAAACGTTTGTGTAATAACACCTAATTCAAGATGAGGACAACAGTCCGCTAATAAAGAGTTTCCTGTACTCAGAGTTGTTCAGATGCAGGTTCTTTTTAAATGTTTGCAGTTTTTAAGTGATTAAATCATTATAGTTTGAAAGAGATAACTGAGAAGGTTATCCCAATCTGAATAATTTCAGATTATTAATTTTTAAATTATCTGGATTTTCTTTAATTATACTGATCCTATCAACAAAAATCAAAGTAACTTCCCATAAAAAATAGGACAAGTTTTGTCTTGAACCTTTAGCATTTGACAGGAACACTGTCAAAATGACAAATGCAATTTTATAATTTAGTGAAATTTTTATTCAGGATTGTATAAATTTTTAGCCTAAAATAAATATTCAATAATTTTTAGCCTAAAATAGTCGAAAATAAATATTCTAAGAAAATATGCTAGTTTCTTACCTTTTAAGGTTTAATTGTGGGTAATTTTTTTCTGTAAAACATTTTGTAATCATTTTTTCTGATTCAGAAATCTTTTTCCATGTGAATATATGTATTGATGAATGCAAATACTTCTATTATAAGTATTTCTTATGTTCAGTTTAACAGCAAATATGCATACATACATACATATATACACACAAGCTAAATTAATACTGAATAATGCATGCTATGTTTAATGCAATTGTTTCGATTTCTAGTTTCAAGTTCTAAATTTCTTAATGATAGAGAAGTAATAAAAAAATATTTGCAAGAAGAGACAGAGTTTAGCTGGCATGATTCACACTGTTAAGAGAGGTCATACATACCTTAAATATATTAATCTAAAGATATTGCAAATATATTAAAAATGAAGATTATAGACTTAATTATATTAATTTATGTATTTTATTAGATTTTTATCACCTGATTATCATAAAAAGATTCTTACTTTTTACTGAAGATCAATAGTGTATTCTAAATCTTAGAGAAGATTAAGTGAAAAAATGTATTTGAGACCAACCAATAAGTAAAATATTAGATATAAAAAAAATAGGACAAGGGAGATAACTACAGAATCATTGGGAACAATTATTTGAAGAGATCAAAGGTTCCCAATCTCTTTTTTTCACTTGCAGGCCTTTTAGAAACTAATGTCTTATATATATATATATATTGAATTAGATTACTGTAATTTTGATAATGAAAAAAAAATCAACTTACATGTTGAAATTTTAGGATGTCTCACAGAAGAGTAACAATTCTGAAAAAAAAGTCATGTTTGTTCATCTTATTTCATTTGAAATACTTTTTAAATATTGTAAATAATCATGGCTAATTTCTAAATTCATGTTTCAGAATAAAATATTTCAAAATATCTATTCTTCAGAGAATTTAGGTTAAAAAGCAAATTTTAACAGAAGAAATCATTACACTAACTCTAGCGTGAAAAACTTCAGAAAAAGCTATACGTAGATAACTAAAATGTTTCTAGCTTCTATCTTATGGTTTTAAATACTAAATGACTCAAATTATTAAAGGTCATTCAGTCTTCTTGTGTCAAACTAACTAAAGGTATATTTCTAAAAACAAAATTAGAGATGCTAACTCAACAGCACACATAATAATATCATAAAATCATTTCTAAATATTTTATATATCAGGCATAGTGATGCTGTACAGTAGAAGTTTTTAAGAGTAATGAACATAAATGCATGTAGCTCAACCGTCACCTAAAGGGGAGTAACTCATTTAGGTGAAGGACACAACTGATTCCAACGCCAAGATAAGGCTCATTAATTTAAAGAGAGTAATATATCTAGGTGAAAGACAACACAAACTCCTAAAAGTCTGGGAATGTAAAGAGCATGTAAAACTGGCCAAATTATTATTTGCAAAAACAATTAGTGTGCAATTGGTTGTTTATCATGTTATTTTTTTGTACTGTTGGCAAAATAATCCTTAAAATGTTTAACACAATACCATAAAACATTTATTTAAAAATGAGAATGGTTAAATTTTGAAAACTTTATAATTTAACTATGCAGATATACAGTGTATCTGAATAGTTTATATGAATCTATTATTTCAAATAAGAACCATATAATGTGTTCTAAAACTTTCATAATAGATTTCATAATCCAATTGTGTAAAAACTGGTTTTGAAATGACAGCTACAGGATTATTTCTAAAGAAATTAGACAATAAAAGATGCACAGACTTTCTGAACAAACTGTATGCTTTAATTCAAAATGAAAACAAATTCCAACAGTATATTTACAAATCAAATGACTGAGAGAATAAATAATAATGTCAAACATAAAGTTAGGAACACAGAACAGCTATATCGTTCTTATTTTGAACTCATTGGCAGTGTATACCCAGATCTTCAAACTAGGATCAAATGGGTTCATTCTTGGATTTTAGTATCAAGGTATACACTGCTGAAGAGTTCTGAATAAGAATGAAACAGTTATACAGAGCTTGATATTATTTATTCTTTGTTATATAATTTATTTATACACTGTATGTTTAATATGTCTAATATATATATATAACAATATCCATTTCAATGAACAATTGCTGCCAACATATATGAATAAATGCATTAGAATATCTATGATGGTTAAAGTCCAATAGTGAGTTTCTTTGTATTTTACGGCATATCAACCTTTTTAGGTCATTTAATCCAAAGAACAACCATTTTTGATAAATATTCTTTTGTCCACACATCATTTTTTGAATAACACAATTTCCACTATTTAACCCATAGCTGAAGAGAAAGTGGGGATTCATACCTTTCTCAAAAGTATTAATCCAAATGTGAACATACACGGAACAACTGGGATTCGAACTCGCGTATTACAATTCCGAAGTCCAACTGCCTATCCACTGCCCCAAGTGGGTTCTTTTAAATTGCTTTGTTTTGAAGTCTTTTCTTTAGAAATCATTCTAGCTGCCTAATTGGATAAGAACAACTGGGGGAGAATGTCCATTTTAATTCATCAGTGGCTATTTCCTTAAATCCTCATTCTAACCATCTCCTCTTAATTCTAAATATTGGATCTTAAGCCCCCAGAGGATATTTTCTCATTTCCCTGTTCTTGTTCTCATTTGTTTTTCATGATACTGGGTCTATTTCTCATTATCTCCACTTACACACACATATGCCCACATTGTCACTTTTATCAATCTTTAACAATTGCCCACTTTAATGATGTGTGATCTTAGTTCAGCCTGTTGGTCTTATGACAGTAGAATGCCACTTTCAAACTCAGTTTTTTCTGCAGCATTCCTTTTCATACAAATGTATCAATCTACAAAGGTTGTTCTAAAAGTAATGCCTCCTATTTAACTTAACTCAAATAGTGGAAGAGCTAAAAATGGAAGTGTGTATCATAAAAATGAGCAACCTTTTGTGCTCCAGAATTTATTTTTCTAAACAGACACCACCATTTTCAACGCACTTTTATCAGCCTATATAAATGAAAACTAACTTTGCCAGTATTATCTATATTGGTATGTACTACCTGTTTGTGTTACTTTAAGGAAATTAGTCTTATGAATTATTATGCTAATATGTGAAACTTAAAAAGAAATACAAGAGAAAATGAATCAAGAAGTTAAGCAATTCCAATAAAATTGTGAGAAAGTTTTTTTCTGACTTTTCCAGTAATATAAAGGTCAACCCCTTCATAATCAGAAACAAAAAAAAAGAATTATAACAGTTTTAAAGGGTCAAAAGAGCAAATTTCAATATGGAAGGTGTTTCATTACAAGAATTATTAGATGGATAAAGAAGTAGCCACTTATATTACTTTCTTTTACTCTACTCAGATTATTACAAAGACATGTTTGATAATTTGATACACTCAACTAAATACTGAAACCATGCCTTGAACAATGGAGCAAAAGATCCCTTTGGGGAAGTGTCTGTGGCATAGTCTTATTTTTTTAAATGTCAAACAAATTTGAATCCTAGTCATTTTATTACATATACTTTTTATTAATATATGCTTGGGAAAAGTAGGACTCAGCCTTTCTCTGAGTTATACAACAATTGAGAAATGAAGGTTGATAAATAGTTAAACTAATAATGATATATATTCAAATCGATATTGTGTACATATCATTCCAAATCAAGAACCATAGTCTTTTTTTCAAAATGTTTTGAAAAGTCAATTTATTATGGTGAACAGTGACTGTCTCTTAATTTATCATACAGATTTAATTGTTCAATTTCATATAAAGATTTGAAAAAACTGCTGCAGTCCTCTTTGATTTTTCAATAAACCAGATAGTGGAAGGTGCATAGGGACTTTCTGAATGCACTGTATCACTCATCTTTTGGTAATTCATTTAAAACTATTTATCTCCAGAGTTCATTTTCAAGACACGTCTACAAAAATACTTTCAGATGACCCAATAAAAGATTGATATGCCTTAAACAAAGAAACCAAACAGCCCTTTCTTTCTCAACGATTTCTTCACCCATTCTATTTATTACCTTGATTTTTCCACCCACTTCTTAGTCATCCATCTTCTCAACTCTTAACAGAGGTTCATCTCATACTCTCTCACACACACACTAACCTCCCCTATTCAACTCTTATCTTCATCTTACTATCAGCACTCACTTCATACGCCTCCACTTTCTCGTTTGAACCTTTAATCCTTATCTGCTCGCTACTGTGTCTGGTTCGCCATGGTCACTTGTGCATCTATTTTGCTCACACAAGATTCTCTGATCTCCAATCCTTTGCAGGCTGTTGCTCAAGTGAAGAATCCATAATCAAATTATTGCTGAAGGTGAAATAGATCATGTGGTCAGGAAAGAGGGAAGGATAAGAATAAGAAGTAGTAAGAAAGGAAGAATTCCCTAGGATAGTCACAATAATATGTAGCTGCTTTTATCTAGAAAATAGTTCAATCTTTGATTAACAAGTTCTCTAGTTTGTAAAGCAAACTCTATCTACAGTGTGTTCAAAAAGATACTATGCACTTAACAGTTCAAAACAAGAACCAAATGCTGTACTCTAAAACTCAACAAAATATTTTGAATAGTCAATTTATTATGAAATCTTCTCTTAACTCAGGAAATGGATTTCATTTTTCAATTTCACGGAAACTTTATATTTAAAATGACTGATGCATTTTAATGGATACATATATATTTATGTCAATGACTTCTGGTAAAAAAACAAGAGAATATGCAGTTAGAATAAATGGCTTGTATTACACAAGAGTTTGTCCCCATAATAGAATGATGTGTAGATATTTTGAGAATTTCATTTAATAAAGCAAGGTAAAATCTTTAAGATGCCTCTGAAAGGCCATTTAATTAAGATAAGACATAAAGCATCAAAAAGTGAGGCATATGATAGTTCCTCCTGGGAAGATTTTATATGGTAGAATTTTGTATTTTGACACTGGAAATTTGAATTAAAGACATCTGAATTAAATTTTTCAATTGATTTGTGTTGGGCTTACTGTGAACTATAAATTTTGGAGGGTATAAAATGAATTTAAGTAGAGAGAAATAACAATAAACCTAGCTAGGAGTTCATACTCTTCAAGCACATTTTATACTGTTCAGATAATTACCGTTCACCTTTCATTTCTCTTTTCAGCAACCAATGAAGTGTGTGTGTGTGTGTGTGGTCAACATACTGACCTTTGCAAGTTAAGCCAGGTCAACCACTGAACACACACGATTCAGTGGCGAGTTTTATGGGAATTTGAAATTCAAAATTGATCCCCAGCCAAACATATAACCAGTAAAGTGAGTAATAATAACTAGTGTTTTTTTAGCAAGATGGTTTAACAGTGCATACTTTGAACATTTCACTTTGTCTTATATATAAAAATTTCCTGAAAATAAATATTGCCAAAAAAAATTGGCCATTAAGGTGTTCAGGTATGGTTCTTATTTTGAAATAAAAGGTGCACAGCAACATGTTGAATATACTGTATTAGAAATAATAGTATGACTAGTATATATATACACTTCACATGAAGAATTTGAAGTACTTATAGATCGGAATTAAATATATTTACAGGAATGTATCATATAGATAAGGAGTGCCTGTAGATATAACTTCATAAGAATATGGTTGAAAAAAGCAAAAAAAGCAAAGTAAATAATGAGGAATCAGTAAGCTTACAACATACCGCCCAGACCACAATGGCTTCTTGAAAATATAATTGGTTCCCTGCTTAGATCCAATTTTGTAGGCAGCACTCTAAACACAAGAGTCATTTCTTGCTCTAATTGCAAAGATGAAGTTCTTATACTGACCGATTCCTTTGACGCATCTCTCCAAAGGGAAGTTCAAGTTGAAACATCAACCTCCTCCTCCTTCTTTCTTTGATAAAAGTGCCATGAGCACCTGTTAAAATGGAGAAAAAGATTCCAGGCTTGAAAAATATGAGGATATATCTTTAAATTGCAGCCCAGAAGAGTAGTAGATTTGGTTTTGATTGGTTTGTTCCATTGAACAGCATATCAACCTTATTTATAGCAAAGAATAAAAATTATTGACAAATAGCTTTATCTTGTCAACATGTCCTTTAAATAACACTAGTTACACTATTTAACATAAAGCTGGAGAAATTAAAGCAATTCATACCTTTTCCAAAGGTATTAGTCTGAATGTGAATGCAATAGAATGAATGGCATTTTAATTAATATATAACAGTTTTAAAGTTCAAATACTTACCTATATTTGATTTTGAATTAGCTTTCTTTTTATTTACTTGTTGATATCATTTTTACCATAGTTGGTGACATAGGAAGAAAATAGTTGACATTATCAGACAAGACTAAAGATAGTTGGGAGTATGCTATTCATAAGTATTTTCTCTTACTGCCACTAACTAGATCTTTCATAGTTTTCTTTTTGCTTTGAATCCCTATAGTATGTACAGAAAGATAATAGCTGACAGTTTCAAGTAATATATTTTGTAGAAGAGGAGCTTCATTTCAAACAACAAAACTACAGGGCCACTTGTAGATATGGATGGAGTTACAAGTGGTTTGGTTGGTTTGGTTTGCTTGGGTTTAACGACCTTTCAACCTTTTCTGGTTATTTAAGGTCACATAGGTTTTTGAGAGGAATTTGTTTATTGGTTTAATATTTTTCCTTTTTTGAGTTACAAGTGGAAGAAGAGAGTCAAAGAACAAAAATAAGATTATTTAATGTGCAAAGAAGCAGTTGCAAAGCTTAGTCATACAACCCTTAGAAAACTCGTTTTTGAAATACATCTTTTGTCCATCAAAACATTCTTTGAATAACTCTAATTGCCCTATTCAACACAGAGCTAGAGATAATAGGATGGTTTCTAACTTTCTCAAAAGTATTCAACTGGTATTTGAAATCAAGCATTATAACTCCAGTGTCTATGTTTTTATCCACAGTGATACAGGACTACAGTGCTTCTCCAATCATTAGGAAAAGTTAGGTTTTTGAAGTTTTAAAAATAATTTAGAGTTAAACCATAAGTTTGTATTAATTTCTTCTAAAGGATCATTTTTTTAAGTATGAGGAACAAACTTTAGATTCACAAATGTTAGGGTTGTCTTCTTTCTTTTTAAATTCCAGTTCTTTCATTATTTTTCATTCCTTTACCATGTAGAATAAATTTAATATCTGGATCGATTTACTTGCATTTCATTTGATCATTCGATTCATTTTATCTTTTGTTAATTTATACAATAGCTATGTTGTGGAGTTTTTAGTATTTCTTTGATTCCGATGCTTTGGTTCGTATCTTGGTCTAATTATTTTTTTCACATCATTCCTCAATATCATTGAATGATAAAGATTCTGTATATTAATTCTATAAAGATGTTTAGAGAGGATAAAGGATTAGAATCAAATATACACAAGCAAACTTATTTCGATGAAAAGAATTAATATTACACAATAATCATATTAAGGCCAATATTTTGATGGGAATTAAATATCTTGTAATGCATTCAATTATACCCTTCAGTCATTTTAAAATCTAGAAATAATGTATCATGTGTTATTAGAAAAGATATGATGGCATTATAAAATAAAAATAAAAACAATTCCCTAGAGTTTATGTATCATTTAATTTTTGTAATATTTTAAAACATATTTTGTGATAGTCTTATGATTGCCTGTTACATTTTTCAGCTTTTTCACAATACAAAATATTGTGCATTAAACATGCTCAGTAAAAATTTTTAATTTGGATCAAAACATTGGCCTACAACTTTACTTTTGCTTTTACTCATTTCTCTTGTTAATTTTGTTCATTATATTATTATTACTAATTTATAAGATAATAAAATATGTAATTAGTTTAACATTAATACTTTACCCACTTATATTTCTAAAGTAATCTTATTAGCTAAAGATAACTTACAAAGCATATCTGATTACATGCAAATAGAAAAAACACATGAAACTCACCATTTTTTTAAAAATAATTTTATTAAAATTCTTACAAAAAATATGATTGTAATTGAGAATCTCTTAAGGACTTCATTAAACTTATCATTGGAATAAAACAATAAATCATTCCATGCTTATTTAATGAAATAAAAAAAATCTGTATATTTTAACATACTAACCAAGAAAATTTTAATTTGGGGAAAGCAAGTAGTATAAAAATGTTTTAAAATTTTAAAACTTACAAAAGAAATAAGTTTTTGAATTAATAAAATTAAAAATACTTTTTAGCAACTGATTACATTTCAGAAAGATTTCAAAACAGTAACTTCTGGTAAACATTTGTCATTGTCATTTGCTCATATATGCATCTTACAAAAATCAAGTGTTTCAATCATTGTTTTCAGAAATTCCTTTAGACTTGCAAGAAAAAGTTTTATAAAAATAACTTTAATTAAAAAAAATCTTATTGAATTCTAGAATGTTCTGACAATAAAAAAATTGTGGAAAATTTTTTGTTTATATATTTTTTCATGTTTAAAAGGAAATAAAAATCAACTTTCCCCTAAAAGTATATAAAATACAAAATTAAAGTAATATACATATATTTATATATACAAGATAGTATGCAATTCCTATCAAAACATCACATGACATATTTATGTATGTAAGTGAATATCTATGCATATGAATATAAATTCAAATACACAGAGTGTATGTATGTATGGGTGAAAACAAATATTCAGATACAAGGATGAAAATGTTCTAAAGTTTTTGTAATGAGATATCAGATACAGAAAAAAAACATCACCTCCGTGTAAATATGTATACATTATATGCGAGTATGTACATAAGATCAATAATTACAATCCTTTCAATTTCTGAATGAGATTTTCAACTGAGTCAATGATACATTTTTCTTTTGAAAAACTACTCACTAAAACAAATATTTATTAACTTAATCTTTATCATTTAAACTGTAATCCCAAAAATATAATAGAAGGGTTCATAATAAGTACATTCCTGGGAACTTGATAATAAAACTGAATTTACTTTTCTGAATCAGAAATATGAATTGATTTGATATCTTTAGCAAAACTTCAGGCTACCTAAATGAATTGATATCATTCATAATTAAATAAATTTTACAAACAAAATGCCTATGTTTGGTTTAAACAGAAAGAAAATCCTAGAAGAGTAGAGTTATTTTTAGAATGCTTTCTTTTCATAGATTTAGATATAAAATTTATAAATATAAAGATTTAAATAATACAAATAAATTGACAAAACCAATTTTGTTCCTAAATATGCTAAATATATTAGATGAAATAAAGTGTTTACAAAATGAGAATTAATTTTGTAATAACTAAATCAAAAGAATATTTATCATTATTATTATTAATAAATTTCAAGGGAAAATATATTTAAAAATAAATTTTTAGTTTGTTCCATATTCATGGTTTTAGTCGGGAATTTTCAATATGTTTGTATTAATATGGATAAAAAGATAGATATGAACCATTAAAATTTTGGTTGTAAAATATACTTACGAAATAAAATCAATAATTCTTTTGGATAGGAGGAGCCTTACTTTCAAGATTATCATGTATGTATATTTTAGTTTTTAGATATTAATACAAAAGTTCCTTTTCACTTAATACTTCTGGATTTCATAGTAGGTACCCTAAAAAAACAAAATCTTAAGAAGTTAATTTCTGGATAGAACATAAATCATTTAGGATTTCATTATTTATGAACATAATTTTACAAAAAGGAAGAATATTTTTATATTTCTTTATCAATAGTATTTTTTTTTTCATCCAAAAAAGTTATAAGACTTTACAGTCTGTTCATGAAATTTATCATAAATGCCCTGGATCAATGGGACTGATTCTTAAAAGAAAAAACACAAATTCAAGAAAAAAGCAAATAAAGAGTAAACAAAGAGGGTCATATGAGCTTGCAGGTTTTCAGCAGCGTTACATCCATCTCCAGAGCAGGTGAAGATGCAGGAACGGTACATACGGTCATGATCAGGATACCAGATATCTTGACATTGATAGCCCATGTCTCGAGAACTGCAGAATCGGTGAGTACCAACTGTTCCTGTAAAAAGAAAGATTCAATATTATACAGAAAATCTTTAAATTTATGTTTAATATTAGAAACAACTTTTTAAAGTAAGCTTTAATACATAGTCTTAATTTTGATTTTTATAATCAGAATATTTCAGCCAAAGATAATTTTTGTTAATGGTATAATTGTGACATAACCAAAAGTGAAAATCCATAAAATACATAAAACTCTGAGCTTAGAGTTTTTAGATAGCATTTCACGAAAACAAGGCACCCAAGTAAAAGAAGAGAGTAGTTTTGGAGATAAGATCTACACAATCGTCAAATTTATGTATACATCTCAGAATTATAGTAACTCATCAAAATGTATACAAAATAAAAATCTCGGATTTAAGTACTTTAACAAGAATATAACAAAATGTGAAAAATGCTTATCCAAGTTTATATGTCATCTGGAGCAAATTTGCTGGAGATCTATCATTTGTCAATTATCTTAATGTTTAATTTAAAGGTATATGAAGGATTTGTAGTGGTCTTCGTCTAAAGACAATTAGAACTGGGTAACATAAATTGGATAGAAATGATCTTCTAAGCGATCTCCTGAGTAGAGTTATACCAGCCAAGTACCTAACACTTACCAAAGATTATTTACAATAAACTGTTTTGTGCTTATCGGGTTTATGCACATTAAACTGTTTAAGGATGAAATGAATATTTCAGACAGAATTTGAATAAAGATATAAATTGAATAAAATATATATGTAAAATATCAGGATATAGATTTATTCAGAAAAACGCCAACACATGTTTTAACAGAAAAACTATGGAAGTTTCTATGTTGAAACATATGTCAGCATTTTTCTGAATAAATCTTCATCTTGATATTCTTATATATTTTTATACATATTAAGGGATCTGTTATTTGTGAAAATTTTTGTAGCTTCCATAATCATTTCTTAAATTTCTGTTTTGTTTGATGATCTTCATTGAAATTTTTGAGGTTTTGTTACATATATGAGTATCTAGATTTTAGAAATAAAATTTGAAATGCATCTATCAGCACTTACTATTTTTGTTCTTATATTTAATGGTTAAGTGTATTAAGAAGTATTTATTCGAGTAGAGTATTTTATTCTATGTTCTCAACAATTCTTCAGATCTTTTATATAGAAATGTTATTTTTCCAAGTAAAGGATTTTTTTAAGATGAACATAATTGAAATGCAGTGTCATCTCAGGAATGTTCACATAGTCAAATTCCAATAAATCTAAAATCCCTATTTTTAAAATATTAAAACCAAAAAATAACCTCTATTGTTTATGACCTCTCATTTGGTAACTGATTTGCATGGTTGGTTAGCTAGAGGTGGGGAACAGAGATATGGGATAAATTTATAGATAGATTTACATGTCAATATACGTGTATAATGTGTTTTCATAGAACGATCTTTTAGCTCTAACTTTTAAAAAACTTTTTTTTAAAATTTCACAGACTTGAAAAATCTTTAGCAACTGTCCAGTTTTTAGATCCTTGACCAAGGATATACGTTATGAAATAACAGCATGTGATAAAATATGACTATATATTCAGTTATGGAGTGGTTTTCAAATGGTAGATTTAAATTACAAATCTTTGTAAGCAGTAACTTCAATCATTTCTAAAAGTTTAGTAAAACCCAAGATACTGTTGCAATTTTATTTTTATCCCTTTACATAAGCAAAGACAAAAACATTGGCTAGTATAAACAAATTCGATAAAAAAAAACAATTATTTAGTCTACAACTTTGAAAATCTGTCATATTCTACTTCAGATACTAAAAATTTGAAGAAAACTCACAAACCCCCACCCAAAAAAAACAGTTGCCTAGTTCTACCAAAATCACTTAGTCTTTATCTTCAAAACTTTCTTTTCCCTATCAACATCCCAACCTAGCTATCTATCATCATTCAAACCACTCATTCAACCTTTCCAGTTTCTCTTTTTCTTTTAGGTAGCAGAGCATGGTTTATATTAAACTAATGTGACTTTATCTATAATTTTATTGGCAGAACTTTTGCACTGGGATTTTTAGCCAGTGGCTTAAACATTCTGAAGATTCAACAATGTAAAAACAAACCAATAAAAATGTTGATTTCATATGATAAAAACAACAGACAATAAATAGAACAGGAATATGTATGAACACATAGGAATCCAGTTCATTTAAATTTTCAAAAGCCCACAAATCAACAGATATTAAGATAAATTCTGTATATGTAAAAGTTTCTCTTTAAGCATATACAGATCCCTATGGATTCAGTATCATGCATGTATATTTAAAGATATTAATACACAAACTAACTCTATAACATACACATATATGCACATAAAGGCAGATAGACAGACAAATAAAATGAAAAAAAGTTTTTAGAACAGAATTATTATTTTGCTAATAATGCTTAAGAATATAAACTGATAGAACCATTTCTATAATTTTTCTACTGCCAACTTGGGATTTTCTGCAGTGTTGTATGGTGGTGAGCAAGTTTATTAACTAAAAAAAATAAAAAAAAATAACTTGCATACAAACAGACTTTTTTGGTAGTTTCATTATCAGATTTGTGTGCCACAATGTGTGCATGTGAGAGAGAGAGAGAGAGAGAGAGTAAATCTATAAAATCTTTCAATAAAAAAGAGCCAAATTTTGTTGCTTTATGCAGAATAAAAAAGAATATTTTGATAACTAAAGTTCAAATAAAGTCAATCAAAATTAACAATACGGAGTTGTAATGCTGAAATTTGCTGATGTTTTGGGAATAAGAATGTTTTTAGTTTACCTATATATCTCATTTAAACCAAATGGAAAATAATTTTAGTAGGCAGTTTGTTTATATTGATCCTCACAAGTATAGCTTTAATTAATGGAGAAAAAAATTGTTGAATTGACATTTCATCACTTTTATTTACCTAAACACTTTAAACTTAACTAGCCTGAAGGAAGTTTATAAAATTAATAAACCATAATTGAAAATGGAAAGACATAATGGCACATTTGTTGTACCCCTCCAGCCCAGTTTTTTTTAATTAAGCTTTTAAAATTCAGTTTCAGTTTCTTTCAAACCTAACAGCAAAATATTAGGCTCTTATATGTGTAAGTGGCTATGGCGAGAACGCCACAAATTGTCACCTTGTCTGTTTGACAAAATATTGCATGACATTGCCATTTATTGGCCACCAAACTAGTTGTGAAAATACAGGGTTGTTAAATCCACCCCACCTTGCACTGCCTTTTTAGCGGCAGGTCATGAAAATTTTTAGTAACAGGGGGCCGGGATAACAAACAAGTACCATATATAACTATAATTATAACTTGTAATTTTTGTATAAGAATTTTAATTTTATTGGCAATAATAGTTTGAACATCTTATTGTTAAATTAGAACATTTGGGCTGATAAAATCTCTGGTCTTCTGATTAAACACTAAAATTTTCATGTTATTATCATAAGCTTTCACAGAACTTACAACATAGTCAACTATGACTGGGCATATGTGTTAATTCTTCTAATGTATTTTGGTTGATATTGAAAGACTCAGTAAATTCTAATTTTAAATTGTAGAAATGAAACACCTATATATGATACACCAGGCATGTTAAACATGCGGCCCACGGGCAGCATGCGGCCCATTGCAAGCATACTTGCGGCCCACACAAACTATTTTAAGCAACTCTGAAAAAGTAGGGAA
>JAYKTE010080190.1:0-14208 GCA_036873565.1 Xipholeptos notoides
TAATACTGTTGGGAAAGGTATGAATCCCCACATTCCCTCCAGCTATGGGTCAAATAGTGTAATTTGTTTCACTAAAATAACTGTGTGTACAAAAACTAACGTTTATCAAAAAATGACTGTTCTCGGCATTAAATGACCTAAAATGGTTGATATGCCGTAAAACAAAACCCCCAAAAAAAAACAACCGTCATAAATTGTATCATAAAGTTTTAAGAATTTGATTTAAAAATCATTCTTATTCAAAATATAAAAGATCAAGATCTGATGAGATTCAAAGTTAAATCTTATATTTACTTGGTTGAGTAACAACCCAAGTTAGGCACAAGGCCATTTTTATAGGATTTTGTAATCAGTGTTACCCTTCACCTAGATGAATTACTCTCTCACATTAACGAGCCTCATCTGCCCGAGACAGCTGAAAGTGAATGCGGTAGTTTTGAAAGAGCAGTTGACTGTTCAAATTACTTATTCCATAGACAGAAAGCACAATTTGAAAATCTACTACCAACTTTAACGTAAAATGTTAACAAGTAACATACAAAGTATGTCTATTTAATTTTATTACTTACATACAGATTAGGGAAGTTCATTTGGGCCAATCGGTAGGCAGTCGGACCTCGGAATCAAGTTTGAATCCCAGTTGCTCCGTTTGCGTTCATATTCGTACTAGTACCGTTGGGAAGGATATGAATCCCCACATTCCCTCCAGCTATGGGTCAAATAGTGTCATTTGTGTCATTAAAAAAACTGTGTGTACAAAATCTAACATTTACCAAAAATGATTGTTCTCGGCCTGTTAAATGACCTAATATGGTTGATATGCCGTAAAACACAAACTAACTGGTTTGTTTGTTTTTTTAAAAAAATACATATAGATTATTAAGAAAAAAATTAGGGATTACTATTACTAACTGAACTGATTTAAAAGGAGTCACTTTGAGTAAATTTTATATTAGATTGATTCCCTCTGAGTGTGCGGAAAAACAAGTGATATTGATGAATTTTAAATAAGTTGTCTTTGTTTTCTCAAATTTGCAGCAAGAGCATTTCAAGGATGGTTTCAAATGTCGAAGATCATCAGTCGAAAATTCAGGTAAATACACTTACTTACCTTTAGCTGATAAGAGAAATATTTTTCTTTTCTTTTTTTTTTATACATGTTATAGGAGTGAAAATTCTGGTTAAATTCTTGTATAAAAGACTGACTAGCTCCTGTTAGATCTGTTTGGCCTCCTTAGACAAACATCTTATATCCAGGGGTATGGGATGTTTTGGCATGGACAATTCAGCTAATTATTGACTGAAAAATAAATTTTCTACTTTTATTTTTTACTTTTTTAGGTATTAATTATTTTCATTAATTCGTAAATATTTTTTCATGTTTAAAAGATAATAATTTGGTGTGGCTGATTCAGCTAATTGACTGAAAAATAAATTTTCTACTTTTTCTATTCATTCTTTTAATTCATAAATATTTTGACTAAAAAATAAATTTTCTACTTTTTATATTCATTCTTTTAATTCATAAATATTTTGACTAAAAAATAAATTTTCTACTTTTTCTATTCATTCTTTTAATTCATAAATATTTTGACTGAAAAATAAATTTTCTACTTTTTATATTCATTCTTTTAATTCATAGATATTTTGACTAAAAAATAAATTTTCTACTTTTTCTATTCATTCTTTTAATTCATAAATATTTTGACTGAAAAATAGATTTTCTACTTTTTCTATTCATTCTTTTCGTTAATTCATAAATATTTTGACTGAAAAATAAATTTTCTACTTTTTCTATTCATTCTTTTTATTAATTCATAAATATTTTGACTGAAAAATAAATTTTCTTCTGTTTCTATTCATTCTTTTAATTCATAAATATTTTTTCATGTTTAAAAAAAGAATTTTAAAAAAAGTTTAAGGCTTAGAAAAATTCAGTTGATTGCCTGAAAAATAAATTTTCTAAACTAAATAAAACAAATCAAAACGTTTTTCAGCATTAAACGACCTAATGAAGGTCGATATGCTGGTTAAATAAATCAACCAACCCACTGAAATCTCGGTCTATTCTACTGACGATTTCTAATAAGAATGAAATCGATCCACATAGAATTCCCTATATATTTTTTATTAAAAAAGAAAGAAAGAAAATTATTATTTCACTTGATATTGACCTGATGATCACACAAGCGAGATAGTATCCGAAAGCCATTGACTCCATGTCTATGCTGATCAACTATATATGCTCTACCACAGATATTGATCAATTTAGCTAAATATTGGTGTAACCATGTTATAGTAACCGAAGGCTATTGACTCCATGTCTATGCTGATCAACTATGTATGCTCTACCATAGATATTGATCAATTTAGCTAACAACAGCTGGTATAACAAGGTGGTTTAGCCCGTGGTAACAATTATGTCTGAATCCCAGGAACAGCCATCCATTATAACAGGTTTGTGATGACCGTAGTCGCCATTTAACTTCACCTTTTTTTGTCAGAAAATTTCACAATTGTCTTTTCAATTGTATAAAACAGGGAAAAATTATTTGAACCTAAAGCTTTTTCGGCCATCTCTCATCAGGGCTAAATCGGTGGCACCGGTGAACCAAAAAGCAAGAAAATAAGTGAGAAGGGGGATGTTTAAGAGATGAAAGAAAGGGGGAACCTAGGGCAGAAAAACCCAATAGGTAATCGATTAAAATAAAGTATTTACAATTATAATATACAAAATTTGTCTTTTTAAAAAGTTTTATTTAAATTTGTATGGTCTTTCCGATTCTATTCAGAACTGAGTGTGGATCTTGAAGCTGTAGCCAAAACTGAGGCTCTCAATACAGACGCTGCAAAATTTAAGATATCTGTTCGACCAAAGGGGAGAAAAGGAAGTCGACAAAGTCGTAAGAATCGACAGGTGTGTAACGCATTTTATTTTCTATTTTTTATACATCAAGTTCCTAATTGTTAACACAGAGATTGAACTTGCCACAATATTTTTTGGCATAATGGGCACTATTTATTTTTTTATTTTTTTTTTTTTGGTGGGTATGAATGAACTGATTTGACTGTTCCATTAAATACATATTTATTTATTATTCTTTTTACATATTCTTTTATTTCACTCAGCCAGAGATTTAAAATTTAACATATAAATATAATTGTTATAATGCATTCATTTACTGAACAAAATATGTTGTTATTATGTGGTTCTTTGTATCATTCATTAATTTGTATATCTACCTCTTTGTGATTTAGCGTTGCTACGCATGAACTTGAAAATCTATAAAATAACAGTGCGGACGCCACTTTTCTTTTCTGTTTAGCGTCTGTCCATCCATATCTTTATGTTCTGTCTTTGTGTGTCGTTCATTGGTTCATTTCTCTCTTTTAACTATGCTCTCTTTTATGTTGAATAAAAAACTTTAGGTTCAACTTTAAAAAGGTCTTCTGTCTATATCTTTATGCTGTTGTCTTTTATGTTGAATAAAACCTTTAACTTCAACTTTAAAAAGGTCTTCTTTATTACACTTGTTTTGATGGCTTATATTAAGCAAAAGAATGAAACAAAATGCATCTTAGATATTCTATCAAATGATCCATAATTGTTTGAATTTTTAAATCATGAAATCAAACTAATCAAAAAAATTATCTTTTTTTTATAGAAGGTTGCTTCAAACTTGCCTTGCTTGAATGAAGAACAGCAAGTCTGTACAAATCCGTCCTTGAATGATGGTGAGACAATTATTTTGTTGAATCTTCAGTTTCTTATTAAATATCTTATGCTTTTATATCTTTTCATTTAATTTTTCTACATGTATGTGATACATTAAATGTACTTCTAAAACCAGTTGCATGCATGTTTCATAGAAGGGGTATCATTCAGAAAACTATGTACAGACAAAAGAACGTTTATTAAAAAATGATTATTCTCTGCATTAAATAACCTAAAAAGGTTGATATGGGTTAGACAGTGTATAATGTGTTATTCAAAAAAACTATGTATGCACAAAAAAAGAATGTTTATCAAAAAATATATATATATATATATATATATATATTTACTTGGTTGAGCACGAGCCCAAGTTAGGCACAAGGCCATTTTTAATGTGCTCATTATATACCTGGGCTTTTGTAATCAGTGTTGCCCTTCACCTAGATGAGTTACTCTCCTAGGTTAACGAGCCTAATCTGCCCGAGACAGTTGAAAGTGAATGCAATAGTTTTGACTGGGATTTGAACTCGTGTTAAACGATTCCAGAGACCAAGCTTTTTACACTGCTCCAACCTTGAGCCTTATCTTTCTGAGACAATTGAAAGTAGTGATGGGACAATTCCTGGAATCGTTAATCGTAAGAATCGTGTATTTTTCTGGGTATCGGAATCGCATTGTTAAATAAATACCTTAGATTTACGATTCTTTCATTATGATTCTCTTAAATTTTTAAGTTATTTGAACTGTAATAACAATACTTTGTTTTTTTTCTTTTTGAAGTGAGATTAATGCTGTTAGAAATTTAGGATAAAAACGTCTTAGGACTTTTTATGATATATTTTATATGATGTATAAGAAGTTTATTCATTATTTTAAAGCTAATCGTAATGAGTTTGCTCCGTCTTCATAGATATCGCATTTTCGAGTGGGTTTTCCAACTAGTGACTAAAAAAACAATTTTCTAAGTATGCACTTGATTACAAAAATAAGTCTTCCTATACAATAAAAAATAAATTTGACTGACTAATATACAGGGTGTCCAAAAAGTCACTGAAAGGTTGAAAATCTTTGTCATTTATCTGAATGACCTTTGAAAGAAACGGTAGCACTTGGCATATATACGTTCTACTCAGTGCTGTGCTTAGCAATATTGCACTACCCCGCCGCAGAATATGCCTTGAGCCCCCTCTACCTACAAAATGCAACTTGTATCTTATCAGTGACTTTTTGGACCTCTTGTACTATATTTGTTAATAATACATTAAAGTAATAATGATAATTGCATTTTCAGAAGAAATGCAAGAAACGACACCAAACCTGGAAAATGGGAAACTGGACCAGAAAGATTACACCTTGACTGAGCCTGTTGTAAAGAAGAAAAGAGAACCCAAGATTTCACTTCAGGTAATTAATTGAAAGGTTTTTTCCTTTTTCAATTTTTACATAATCCTCTATTCTTGGGGTTATAAGTAATCTAAGAAAATAACTCTAGAACTTGCAATTAAACTGTGTTTCCTTAATTATCTCCCTTTAATTGGAAGAAAAATTATACTATATTTATTATATATTTAAGAAAATAAATACATAATTTGGCACAAGGCCAGTTTGGGATTGGGGGGGGCAGCTTCAACAGGTTGGTCGTCACTATTTTCTAATTAATCTTAACTAGACTCATTCACGACCCATTCACATCTTATAGAAATACATTTATTCATCACCTATTCGTACTACAATCACCAAAATACCTCATTCACTCAATGACTTAAATCCTACTTAAAATGTTCCTTAACTAGACTCATTCGCGACCCATTCACATATTATAGAAAATACATTTACACATCACCTATTCATACTACAGTCACCAAAATACCTCATTCACTCTATGACTTAAATCCTACTTAAAATGTACCTTAACTAGACTCATTCGCGACCCATTAACATCTTATAGAAAATACATTTATTTCTCACCTATTCATACTACAAATTATACAGTGGTAGCTCGATTCTGGAACTTAATGCGTTCAGGGACTAAGTTCAAAAAGTGATTAGTTCGAAATCTAAATCCATCAGTGACGTAAGCAACTGTTTTTTCCGCCCAGGGCGGTCGTAGGATTTGCCGCGCCCCCTAGCCGTAGATAATCCATTTACCTTGAAAATTCCATAAAAACCCTCAAAAATATTTATTTTCATAGAACTACAATCAAGGATCTAATTTTAATTTGCTGCTGCTATAAGTCCTAGACTTTCATTGTATTACAGGACGGTCGTAGGAATTGCCACCCCCTGGCTGTAGATAATCCATTTACCTTGAAAATTCCATAAAAACCCTCAAAAATATTTATTTTCATAGATCTACAATCAAGGATCTAATTTTAATTTGCTGCTGCTATAAGTCCTAGAATTTCATTATATTACAGGACTCTATATAAAGTAGAAGTTGTCGTCAAAGAAAACCAAAGATTTTTCAAAACAAAAAAAGGAATAATCTAAATTATTTTTTAAAAATTCTTAAATTAAATCAACTGGCTTTTTTTTATTTTTTTATTTTTTTTTTTTTTACCATCTTAAAATGCTGCTCCGCCACTAGAATCCATTTAACTTCTTAACAAATAATAATGGATATAGCTTTAATCCGTTCCAAGCCAGTCCAAAACTCCATTTCTAACCCTTATTATTATGAAATATGCCTATAAATTCACTAGCGTGTGTGTTAATTTGTGTGTCATGCTTACATAAAAATCAACGGCCTTAGCTCCCTTTAGAATTTCTCTTTACTTTTTTTTTAAATCATTAAAACCAGTTTTTATCATATTTTAGATAATATTTATAAAAATTTCTAAGCAATTAATTTTCAGTTTTGAACTATTTCTCAGGATTTGTTTAAATTTAATAATGTTGAATTTACTTTCTAATATTTCAACTACTGTGGAATTTTCCACAGGTTCTGCTCGTAAAATATTATTTACTGAAACTTCAAATGAACCTTTGTTGAAAATTTTTAACTTTTTTTTTTTTGGTTTCTTTTTCTTTAATTATTCCAATCTTTCTTCTTCAGAAATTACCTCCAAAGCCCAGACCTAAATCTACTCCTGTAGCAATTCATTGCACTGCAACAGAGACCCAACAGAGATCCAACCTTACACTGGATCTTGAAAGTGCCGAGGGTACTAAGCACTTACCCAACCCTGAGCTACTTGAGTTTGGTAAAATCCGAAGCAAGAGTTTGGATATTGAAGGCAAAGGACAGAGATTTTCAGACTTAGGTTTAAGTCCCATCAGAAAGCCCAACGTATTACCAAAAAGCTTCAAGTCTGAGGCAGCGGAAACCTTCAATAAATCTATTAGAGAGAGTCAGAATGATCTAGAATCAGTAATAACATCATCATCATCGTCACAAGACATTAAGAAAAATGATATTCAAAGATTACAAACAGAACCAAAGTTGGAATCACCAGACATTGACTCAGAAAAGAAGAATTCCAAGATTTATGGAAGTTATGAGAACAATTTGCATGTTGGCTTGGATTCCCCTAAGAGTTTGCTCATTTCAGACATTGACGACGATAAAAATGGGAAACTAATGAAAAGTCCTATAAGTTTAGAATTAAGATCTATACGAAATGTAGATAGTGAAGAAAATGCTCCCAAACCTTTAAGAAGTCCTGTAAAAGTGGTTGATCTCGGTTTGAAGTCTCCCAAGAGTCCCATTCAGACACCAAATTTTGAGATAAAATCCTTTAACCCACAAAGCCCGACTAGAAGTACAGATTTAGAAATAATATCTGCATTGTCAACACCTGATTCAGAAGAAGAGATTAAACCATTAAAAAGTAGAAAAGGTTTGGATTTGGGATTAAGGCCTTTGAAAAGTCCTGTACATTTAGCAGATATTCATTCAAGTATGAAGTCTTTACCAAGTCCTTCTAAACATATGCAAGACAGAGAATTATGGTCGCCGAAAAGCCCAACCAAAAGTCAGGATTTTGATGATGGCATTACCGAGCAAACGTCTGGATCACAAGAATCCATACAAAATACCTTCAAGAATTTGGGACTGGAACAACGAGAGGTCTTTGCAGAACCCTCTAAGATAGAAAGCTCATCACTGAGCCCAACCAGAGAAGTTCAAAATGAAGAAATAATAAAAAGTCCAAAATTGCAATCACCAATGGTCAAAGATGAAGAAGACCAACCAAAATCACCCAAGAAAATAATTGCTAGTTTAGAACTTAGTAATTTAGCAACAAAACCTCTAAGAAGCTTTTCTGATCCTAAATCACCCAGAAGTTCTCTGAGGTCACCAAATTTAAGTCCTCGGTCACCAATCTTACCACCCAAACCAATACGAAGTCCATTAGGGAGTCCAAATTTAGGGAATGGGTTTGACAAAAGATCTCCTATGAAGGGTATCGAAACATCAAAATTTGGGTTAAAATTGGATAATACTTCTGGAAGTTCTGAAAATCTGTACTCCAAATCACCGCAAAGTCCTTTAGTACCTTCCAAACTTTTTAATTTAACACCAAAGCCTTTGAAAAGTCCTCCTCTTAAAGAGGGTAAGAGTGCAAATGACATACCTACCTTACTTACCAGACCTCTCAGAGAACAATCAGAATTTGCAAATTCAGAAGCATTGAGTTCTAGCTTTGTAAATAGTAGAATTCCAGAAAAATTAAAGGAGCCAAGGACACCTAAAAGTCCTTCACACTCTCCAATCTTTGGTGATTTAATGCAGAAACCTTTGAAAAAAGTTCCACCTGAAGAGAACCCTGAACAGAGAGTTTCCCAAAGTCCTTTACATTCCCCAAACTCTGAAGAACCAAATGAGAACCCATTTTTCAAGTCCATAAATTTAGAACTGAAATCACCGAAACTTTCAGATTCTGCCCAAGAGCTTCCATTGAAATTAAACACTTCAGAATCTAAACCTTCAAAAGTGCCAAATTTGGAAGATTCAAACCAAAACGCTTTAAAAAAGTCTGTAGAGAAGCCCAGTTTGGGTCCAAAACCTTTGAAAAGTCCTGTAGAAGTACCGAATGTGGGTCCTAAATTTAACGTATCTTCATCTTCTTCTTCTTCTTCTTCTAAGACAAACAGAAGTAACAAACCCACTGAAACCCCGATTGAAGTTGATGAGCGTAAGTCTCAGGTTGGCAAGCACCTTGAAATATTCGAAGCAATCGGAAAGAAAGACGCTAAAAGCCCAGCAACACCCAAGATGTCTTCTGCATCAACTAAATCAGCTACAAATTCCAACACGGCAGACAGCTCCGTTGCTGCTAGTTCAAACGTTGTGGAAAAACCCAAGATATCCGATAAATCCAACAACGTACCTGTTGTTAGTGCAGGATCAGTGAGTGTCACGACCAACAAAGCAGTTGATATTTGCAGTACCCCTTCCACACCTAAACTGGTAAAACCATTAAAAACTGAAGACCTATCAAACATGAGTGATAAACCTAAATCAGCTACCACCACCACCACCACCACCTCTATAACCACAAACAACACCACCACCAACACCACCACCACCACCACTGGATTTAAAATTTCTGAATCTAGCAAAATACTTACAGGGTCTACTGTATCTGATAAACCAAAGATTTCTTCCACTCCCAAGATATCCAACGCTTCCAAGACAACAGAAACGGTAAAGAAAATATCGGAGATTTCAGTAGTTGCTGCTAAACCAGAAGATTCCAGTCCAAGAGACCCGGAATCTAAAGTCGTTTCCACTGCTAAATTCTCAGATTCGTCTAAGACGTCTGATTCTTCCAAGAGGATTGCCACACCGAAAAAACTTGATTCTTCCAAACATTCCAAAGAAACCTCCTCTTCTGACGAAATCAATGTAGCAGCCACCAGTTCCAAGATGGCTACCGATGGTCCAATAAAAGTAGCCACCAGTTCCAAGATGGCTGCCGATGGCCCAGTAAAGGTAGCCACCAGTTCCAAGATGGCTGCCGATGGCCCAGTAAAGGTAGCCACCAGTTCCAAGATGGCTGCCGATGGTCCAATTAAAGTAGCCACCGACCCTGGAAAATCATTGTTGACGCCTAAAATGAAGCCATTCGAGGTGTCTTCGTCAGCTGCCAATGAGATTGCTGGCTCTGGGATTGATGTCTCCCAAAATAACACAAATAGACTTTCTGCCTTATTTGAGGCAAAAAGTGTTGCCGCATCCCAGGTAGATCCAGGAACAACCGTCAAGATTGAGGTTATTGCAAAAGAGGAGAGTACTGCACAGGTGAGATAAACCTTCATTTTTTTTTTTTTTTTTTTTTTAAATTAGATTTTAATCTAAATATTAATTTACTTGTCAGACATCTGTCCAGTGTCACAAATGACAATCATCATCAAAAACTGTAATTATAGAGGGACAAATTACCTCCCTTTTTATTACTCGCTCAATTGATGAAGATTATTATTTATTTATTTTTTTTATTTATATGGTGATATCATTTTTTTATTTATATGGTATCGGGTTCTTTTATGGTAGCATTTTTTTATTTTTTATTTATATATTTTAAATAATTATAAAGAATTGAAAAAGCCGCAAAAATACAGATTTTTCAAATATTCTGGTTGTAAGTACAGAATCTATTTTTTTATTTTTACTTATGTGTGTGTCTTACATATATATGTGTGTATATTTTGGCAGCGAATCATTTTTTAAGCATGTTTCATTAAATATTAACGACGTGTATTGTGGTTGTTCTTTAAAACAAATCCGTTCAATTTTTTGTATATTTCTTTTAATATTCCTCAAAAGAATTTTTTATATATTCCACATATATTATATATATCTGACTCTTATATTTATTTTAGGAGTTTTATTGAGATGAGGCTTCTTTTATAATTCAGCAATCTTTTATTAGCGGACTGTTGTCCTCATCTTGGATTAGGTGTTATTACACTACATTTCTGCCAACTATCTATGGCAGTGATTGCAGGTGGTTTCAAGACTCAAAATTCCTATCCAAGGTCGCGGTTAACCACCTGACGAAGGCCAGAAGGATAGTTGGCCGAGACGTAATGTAATATCACCTAATCCTAGATGAGGACAACGGTCCGCTAATAAAAGATTCCTGAATTAGTAAATAATGTTCCTGTAAAAAGAGAGAGATCTTTCTGCCTATAGTTATTCTGAGTAACAAAAGTCTCCTAATAAAAGATTGCTGAATATTGCTGACTCTGTGTAAATATCTTATTTGCCAAATCTAACTATTATTATATTTTTTTGTTTCTTTCAGAAATCAGTAAAACTTCGAGAGAAGGGAAAAAGCACAGAGAAGATCTCTGAACTTTCTTCAAGACAATCCAAAGTTTTGGATTTAGTGAAAAACTTTCAAAAGCTACAAGCCACTTAAAGACACACAAACACACCCGCACACACCACTTATTACTTAGAAGATCTATTATTATTATTATACATAAGATTATTATATACGTTATGTAATGTCCAAACATTTCAGAAAGAAATGGATAGAAAGAAAAAAAATAACAGAAATTAATGTTATGTAGAAAATAAAGGGTTTTTTTTTCTAAATTAATGTTTAATAATACATGTTCCACATGAGAACATTTTTTAAACATTACATCACTAGTTTTTACTGTCAAGACACCAGTACATTTCTTAGTACTTGTTATTTTGGGTTTGGCATTTTTTTTTTTTTAAATAACAAGCCAAATATCACACCAAAATGAGTTTAAAAAGTATGACACCAATTTTCATATCCATTTTCTTTTGCCTAAATTTAAAATATTTATATATATATATATATATATATATAAGATAAAAGTTTTTCAAGAAAAAAGCACAAAACATGGATAGAAGTTATGCTGACGTCATAATGTTTCGGCTACTTTTAACCTTCATCGGGGCATCAATTTATTCTGATCTATCCATATTATTGATGCGCATGACAAAGGTTAAAAGTATCCGAAATGTCATAACGTTTCGGCTACTTTTAACCTTCATCGGGGCATCAATTTATTCTGCTCTATCCTTATTATTGATGTGCCCGATGAAGGTTAAAAGTATCCGAAATGTTATGACATCGGCATAACTTATATCCATGTTTTTGGTTTTTTCTTTAAAAATTTTTATCATACATCATCAGAATTTATTTCCATTTTTTCTGATATATATATATATATTAAAATAATTTAGGAAAAAACAAGAAAACATGGGAATGTGTTATGTCGATGTTATAACGTTTTGGTTATGACTAGGGCTGTGACAATATTCTTTTATTGAAGAATATTCTTGTCATTGCTCCATTCCTTATTTGACTATTCTATCATTTCTTTTCATTCTGTAGTTATTGCTAATAACTACAGAATTAAAATAAATGGTAAAATCGCAAAATAGTCAAATAATAACAATAATATTCTTTAATAAAAGCATATTATCACAGCCCTACTAATAACTACAGAATTAAAATAAATGGTAAAATCTCTAAATAGTCGAATAATGACAAGAATATTCCTTAACAAAAGAATATTGTCACAGACCTAGTTGATTGTGCATACAAGATAAATGTTTATGAACTGGTTTGAAAAAGAGAAAATTAAAAGAATGCGTCTATAACGGTTAATGCAAAATAAACACGCGTCTTGATGAAGGTTAGTAATAACCGAAATGTTATAACGTCCATATAACACATTTCCATGTTTTCTTGTTTTTTCCTAAATCATTTTTAATATACATCATCGGAATTTATTTTCCATTTCTTCTATCTAATATATATATATATATATATATATATATATATTTATATTTATATATATAATGCTTTGCAATGTTTATGAATTTATAATGCTCCAAATCGAGCAATTGTAAATTTAGGATCAAAACATGTAGATACATAGTTAATAGCATGTAGTGATTTTCATTTTTACTGCTTATACATACCTCAAAGTATGATAAAAACAAAGACGAGAAATTTGAACTCACTATGCGTCATTAAGTGTATATCTTCCTCATTCATAACTTATTATTTCTTACTCCTTCAATCTTGATTAACTTATAAACTCACGGTAAGTAAAATTCTATAATTTTTTTTATTGATATAACATTTTAAGTATTTGCCATCCAATACTGAAGTATTTCAAGTAATTGTTCTTATCTTTATTCATAGTATACTACTTAGGAATTTTCCTTCTTTTTTTTTAGGACACTGACATACTTTTTATTTTTTATTTTTTATTAAGTATTTCCCCAAACAGGTGGTATTCAAAAAAAACAAAAAAACAAAATTTTATTTTCATTTTTAATATATATATTTCTTTTTTTTCATTTTTTTTTACTTTACACTTTTGGGAACTATTTAAGAAAATTAGACCCAAAAGTGAAAGGTCTTTGAAGAAAGAAAGAAAAAAACTTAAATAAAAAATTTTAAATAGGAAAATTTATGTTTAACCACTTGCATCTGGTGTTCTTTTGTCAGACGCGTATATAAACAACACCCGTCGTTTTGGCAAGACTAAATACATCATCTGTCTTTGCCAAAAGATGCACATGCAAACTCTTGCCAAAAAGTTTGTATGCGCATAAGTATACGTCATCCGATCGCAAGTGGTTAATACCACTTGTTTGGTGAATGATATTCTATCTAAATATTAAGTATTTGTATCTTAAATCCTAGTAGCATCAATGGAATTGTCTTTAGCAGTTCCTGGGAAATGATGTTAGTGACTGAATTAAAACCCATTTAACCATTTTAATTAGACAAATAGTTTAAAAACATAAGCATTCTTGCTTAAATTTTGGATCCTTCATTATAAAAGTAAATCCAGATATTTTACCCACTTTCCCTCCAGCTATGGGTTAAATAGTGCACATTGTGTTATCAAAAAAAAAAAAAAACTCTATGCATAAACAAAAAATAACGTTTATCAAAAAAATGATTGTTCCCGGCATCAAACGACCTTAAAAGGTTGATATGCCATAAAAACACAAACAAATAGATATTTTACAATTATTGATTAAATTTGTGTTATTAATAGGAGTAAAATATATATTTGTTCAAAATTTTTGAAGTCGACATATTTGTCTCAAAACAATAACTTTCTTAACTAAATTTCTTGGCAATTCAATACCCTTGGAAAAGGTATGAATCCCCACATTCCTTCCAGCTATCGGTTGATTAGTGTATATTGTGTTATTCAAAAAACTAAGTGTGGACAAAAAATTATGTTTACCAAGAATGATAGTTATCAGCATTAAATGACCTAAAAGGTTGATATGCCCTAAAACACAAACAAACACTGGCATTTAGAAACATATTTGAATGATGCTCCTAGTCAATCACTTAAAGTAATTCTGAGATTAATCGCAGTTTTATATCTCCGTAATCTGTTAGAAGTTATACATTACAAAATTCTAAATTATTTTTCGAAATCCTTCAGATGAGGTATGATGAATTCCAAAAGTATTAATCGGGGTGTTCTCCTCATCCATAATATTTTCTCTTTCTCAACATTTTGAC
>JAYKTE010080301.1:0-14208 GCA_036873565.1 Xipholeptos notoides
ATACCACTAATATAATCAACTCAAGGAGAGGTACCACACTTCTTCAGCTAGGAGTTAAATAGTGCAACTACTGCTATCTAAAATACATTGGACAAAAAAAGACATCAAAATTCATTATTCACAGCATAAATTGCTGGAAAGAGCGATGTGGCATTAGACACAACAAACAAGCAAGTACATTTGAGCAGTGTGATGGCGACTTAAAATATATGCACATACATAATCAAATTTTGGGGGGATTGACAACAGGAATGGTAACATTTGAAATAAGAGATTTCAAAAGTATTTTATAGTGAAATCTGGAAATAAATATAAGAGTAAATAGATATCTGGGCAATGACAGGTAGCAACAGTTAGAAGTAAAACAAAAAGTGAGCCCTTCTCATTCTCCTTAAAGAGAAAATCTCCCAATATTCCATCTTATTTTTCTCTTTTTTTTTAAGTAATGATGGAGTGCATAAAAATTATTAGAATTTTAGACTTGGATTTTTTTTAATTTTAGGTTTTATAGCCATGATAATGTTTTATACAATCTTTATCGGTATCTTTATCATTATATCATCTCCATAAATAGTGTGATTTCCTCTTTTAAGGCACCGGTACTGCAAAGCTCAATAATTTGCATTACAAAAAATCACAAAAGAAAAAGTTATAACATCACCGAGTTGCAAAATAACATATGTATAATTATGGGGGATTTAACATGTATAAAGCGTGGATGAGAGTTGGTAATAATGAATCAAGACAGTATTTAATATAAAGGAGGTGTGGTTTGAATCAGCTATCAATAACAGGGGATTTTTCTACCTGAATTTCCATATCTTGATTATTTCGGTAAAACCCATTAAAAATAGAAGATCTATGATTTTTTCCTAATTATAGATTTGCTGATAATGCACAAAAAAAAATTTAAACAAAACTGAAGCACCCATTTATGCTAGTTAAAGTTAATACTTAGTTCCCTGCAACTTATATTATACTAATATTAATCAATGAAAAATTTTACAAGTTTTTTTTTTTTTAAATATAGTCATATACAATATAAAATTATACATATTTGAATTTCTTCCTTGATGTAATCCTGTTTTTCTAAATTCAGAATTTTTTTAGATATTTACTTTAGGTCTAGTAAGTTTACATAACATACCGAACATAATAACTCTATATCAAACCATTGGGTCATTTATAGAAAAGAAACAAACATTTTGCAGTTTTTAATGTTAAAGACGATTAATATAAATTTAAAAAGCCCGAAAAACAATTGTGATGAAACTGCTAATGCAAGACCTTAATCGAAAAATCAACTAATATAAGTGTACTTCTTTTTCTTTTTTAGACAAAAGTATAATTTCATATGAATTTTTTTTTTTCAAATTTAAAAATGCTTTGGCAGTTGCAAATAAAAATGCTTTTTCAATTTTAGTTAAATTTCTTTTTTAGGAAAAAAAGAACATAATTGGCTATAAATCAAAAATATTGATTTTTTCATTAAAAAAACTCAAATTTAAACAACAAAAATAATATTAAAGAGAGGAACAAAAAAATATGAAGGTAATTAAAAATACAAATAGCCAATACATAGACAGGCACACAAAGACCGTACTGACATCTAGAGTTGATTAAATTATCATATTCAAATGCAAACACCGGGAATATAATTATTTTCAACTGTTAAGGTAAAAGTACCAAAAAAAGCAATTCTGAATAATTGTCTTTTACCTCAAGTCATATCTATACAATCATACAAACTAATGTGTTTATATTTGAAAAAAAAATGTCATAAATTATACCTGGAATGCTTTCATTGTAAATAAATTGCAAGGCTTTGAGCTATATAAAAAAAAAACTCAGAATATTATAATAAATTCAATGTAAGAATAAGATACAGACAAAAGAGCAGTGCATTCAAAAATTTAGTGTGCCTCTATGATTTCAAAACAAGTACTATATCTAGTGTTCTATAAATCAATTATAAAATGTTCTTAATTGTCTCATAATTTATGAAAAACGAAGAATTAGAGTTAAAACAATTTAGACATTTACAAAGATTGCTGCAGCACTGTTTATTTTTAGATAAACTGAACAACAAAAGGTGCACAGTGACTTTCTGAACACGCTCTCTATGCATGTATTTTAAAACTCCATAACAAAATGTTTTGAAATAGTCAATTTATTGTAAAGAATACTAACTATTTCTTAAGCTATGAAATATTTTTCATCGTTCAATTCCATAGAAATTTGCATTTGAAAAGACTGCTGCTGCAGCAATGTTTATTTTAAAATAAACATGACAATGAAAGGTGAAGTGGTTTTATGAACACACTCTATAAACATGAGAAAACTGATCTGTTCAAACAAAAAAATCAATCATAGAAATTCTATAGTTCAATTACAGATATAGAAACAGCCAGCTGTCATTCACTTAAATATAATTGTAACTTAAAGGAAAAGATTTTTAAAAATCTGTTTTATTGTAAAGAAAACTCAGTTTTATCCATTTCAAATAAGAATTGCAAAGTAATCGGAATCAATTCAAGAAAATCAGTTCTATTGTTTTTCTTTTCTCAAAATAACAGACTTAATTGATGGAGATCTTAGCAAATATTTTTGTAAAAATTAATAATTATGCTTATCTGAGACTGAATAAAAGTTTACCAGCAAAAAAAAAAAAAAACAGTTTGTATATTCATAATGCTGACTATGGTCCACATCTTTGTATCTGTTCATTACATTTCAGCCAGTTTACTCTTTGGCCTTATTCAGGTTTTCTGTTCATGGTTGGAATCAAAACTGTACTCTTTTTTTTTTGTGCTATCAAAGTAATGTCATGTAATCTACTCAGATTATATAATGACATTATTTTGACAGCCCAAAAAACATGAGAGTGATGTTTTGATTCCCTACCATGAACAGAAAGCCTAAAGAAGGCCAAAGGGTAAATTGCCTAAAACCTAGTGAATTCAACAAATACAAAAGTGAGGACCATAGTCCACATGACAAATATACAAATTATCATGCTTCTTCTTGAGGAAAAAAAGAACAGTGATAAATAATTTCAACTATTGTGAATACTGGTTTTTCAGATTACTGTTCTTATAATTGTCTGTTACCTCTTGCCTTTTTCAGGTGTAACTGGTCGAACTCGTGAACCTTTCTGTTAAAATTGGGAGTTATCATAGTCTAGCAGGACTCAACTATATATAGATGGTTGGTTCATACAGTTCTAAGTGAAAATTATTTCAAGTATAGGGCTTCAATGCCACCCCAAAAACTATAAATAATTTATAAACACTAAACATTCATACCAATCTGGGTTAAGTGAGAACAGTTTATTACCATAGATTGGATAAAGGGTTCAACATTAGATTCTATGATTGCTCTACTTTATGATATAAGAGTTCTAAAGTTACCAATTAACACTTAAATAAAGGTCAGAGATCACATCAAATAAAAAGTTGAACACAGAACCAAAATTTTACACAAGGTTATATTCATATACTCCTAGGAGCACTGTCATTTCAGCCATCATAAAGAAGTCTCTAGATTTTATCTTTCTGAAACATTATTTATATAATAATCAAGATGACATTAACAATCACAAAACTCAGTACACACATTATGAAGTGTTATCTCAAAGCTTCTGTCTGTTAATTTCAACTATTACAAAAAACATAGTAGTTACAGTTATTTTTTTAAGACAGTAACCTATTTCTGTTTAATTAAGCTCAATATTATTAGAGTTAGCTAAAATTTTATTGTATGGTAAAACAAAAATAAAGCACTAATTTATATATAACAAGTTGTTTAACCCAACACTTGCACTCATATTTGCTTAAAGGACATTAAATTCAATAACAATTGTAATATTAGTGGATAACTGATTGACATAATAAATTAACATACACTTATATTTTGGAAATGTTATATTAGTATTTTTGTTGGTCAAAAATAAAATCTTAGATTAAATTCAATTGCTATGAGGCCTCTTTCTAATACTGATAACAAAATGTTTACTAAATATTTCTTACTTTAATTTTTTTAGCAGAGAATCTAAAGTTGAAATATTTCGAAAATTGTATTGCGAACATTTATTTATTTTTGAATAATCAAAAATTGTAAAAAAAGATCTATTTTGATTCATGTCAAATCGTTGTAAATGCAAATCATAAAATCTAAAACATTAATAATTACCTTTTAAAAAGAAAGCCCTAGTGAATTTACAAAATAATTATTTAGTTAAAAATAAGTAGCAATATTCCCCATTTTGGCAATGATTAAATGAAGTGAAATACTATTTTACTAATGTGAATCATTATGAACAAATTCTTAAATTTACATACATTTACAAGAATTTGGAAGTAAATAATTTCAAACATGAGAATTAAACACAGAATTAAATTTAAAAGATGTGTATTAGGAAGTGCTTTACAATCTTTATTTGTTAAAAATAAAACTATTTCAAATTTAATTCAATTGTTAGGAGGCCTCTTTCTACTATTGATTTTAAAAGTTTAGCCAGACAAATAATTCTAGCTTTTTTTGTAAAGAAATCTAAAGACAAAATATTTCAAAATTTTTCTTGTAAACATATATAAAGTTATGAATAACAAAAAATTGAAAAAAAACTATTTTGATTCATCTCAAATCATCTTTTTGCAAATCATTAAGCTAACAACATCAATAGTTATTTGATGATTGCACAAAAAAGAAACTTACAGTAGCTAAAGACTGTAAATGAGTAATAAGTATGTTTGTATTTGTAGACATTTAAAAACCATGATATATGGTGTGCATAAATTCACAAATAATCATACTATTAATACAATAATTATCATATACATGCCACTAATGTTTCTGTGTATAAAGGTGTATTAAATGAGGCAAAAAGCTACTAAATATCTACTCGACATTTTGCAATAACTTTTATATATCTGTATTATCATGAATATTTCCAAGAGCAAAGAAACTAAATAGACACCATGAAAATTAATCCACTATTAGGCTAAACAGGTTTTAAACAAAGAGGATTAAAAATAGAAATTTCTTAAAAAAATGAATTCCCAGTCAGAAAATGTGTACGGTCTATGAGCATTCCTAAGAAAATAAAAGTCCCATGATTTAAGATTTCTAAAACTAACTGGAATTTTTTTTAAGATAAAGTGATTTGTTTCAATTCTAATTTAACTAGTTTACCCATGGAGGGTATAGAATATTGAATTTATTGAATTTTATTTAGAGTAAATTGTTTTGATTTTAAAAAACTATTTTCAAATGTTTTTAATGTAATACAGTAGAATACTTTGGAATCCAATACTTTAGAACTTCCACTAGATTGTAGATTTTGAATTGAATATTCTATTATGTTCATAACATATTTCTATATCATATAACAAACATAAGATGCCTTTCAGAACAATGCTTAATAAAAAGTATAAGTCATTAAGAAACATTAAGTGAATCCTTGAAAATGAATGTTGAGGTTAAAAAACATTAAATAACATTTAAAAAATATTTTGAATAATGTTTGTACAAAATGAATCTAAATATTAGATATCTTTTTAAATGAAGAAAAAATGCACAAAAGTCTCAAACGTTTATAAATAAATCTAAAAAATTATGGATTTTAAAACCTTTCCTCATACATAAAGAAACAAATGTTATTTTAAATAACAAAATGTAAGGTGAATTATATCATTCCTGCCCATTTTAAACTTTTGCAAAAATATAAAAAGAAAAAAAAGAATCTTATGAATATTAAAATGAAACAGGTTAATATAGAAGTGCAAAATAATTTTTTTAAAGGAAAATAGAAGAATTGAGATTTGTTGTCTATGAAAAAATTGTATAAATTCTAAAAATAGGCTACTAAAAAAAATCAAATATTTTTTACTAATTTTATAATTGTTTAATAATGCAATTACAAAATCTAAATATTAGATATTTTTATCATTTCATAAGATCTAATAAAATAGATAAAATGTATCAATAATTTTATATAAAATTATCTAATACTTGATATAAAACAGAAATTTTAATGATTTTTCTAAAAATAAAAACTGTTTCGGAAGTTAGGTATTTACACATACACACACATACATACATACATACATACATACATATATATATATATATATATATATATACACATATTAACATGGGAGAAAATATATCTATGAAACAATTCATGAAATACAAAAATACACCAAAATAAAAAGCATAGTAGATGATACTAAAACAACATAAGAAAGTTTCTAAAACAAAAACAATTCTAAAATGGTGAATTCACTTTTCAAGTGTTTGAATTAAAAACTTGAGGATAAAGGAAAACATTTTTTTTTAAATCGTTGATCGGCGGATTTAATTCAAACACTATGATAGATTCTGAAAAAGCAAATCAATCCACGAATCTGGGTAGGATAGCAAAAATCAAAATGTCTGTGTGTGTGTGTGTGTTTAAAAACTGTGTAGGTGTGAAGACTGGGATGGATAGGAATGGGTGTTGAAGAATTATCGAACTAATTCTGAAGATCTCAAATGGTCAGAGTTCTTCCAGTCGTCTCTAAGAGAATGTTCAAATAGAGCAGCTCTGTTTTGGTTTTCTCCTCTTTTCACCCAATGGCCGTACACCTTAAAAGCACAGCCGTCGATCATCTTGCGGAAATTTTTAAGCATATAAGGGTTCTTCTTCAGAAGGTCGACTGAAACATTTTGTGGGTGTTTGTAGAAGTACTGTAGCCGGTAGAAGAAACGTATACAGAGGATTCCAGCCTGAAAACAAAACCATATCAGAATATTAGACATTACTTCTAAGAGGCAGTGAATGTGTACGAGTGGTAGAAGCTTGGATTTTGGAATTGTATTATGTGAGTTCAAATCCCAGTCAAAACCATTACATTCACTTTCAGCTTCCTGAGGCTTGTTAACTCGGGAGAGTAACTCGTCTAGATATAAGGATAACACTAATTTCAAAAACCCAGGTTCATGGGGGCCGTCAACTCAATGTGAGTAATTCTTCTAGGTGAAGGAAAACACTGATTCCAAAAAGTCTGAGAATGTACTGAGTACATAAAACTGGCCTTGTGCCCTACCTAAGTTTCATCTCTCTGTTGCAGATATTGACATTGTGAGACTCTAAGAAAGCAACCCCTGTCATGAATATGCATAAGAAACAGAGATGTAAAATGAACTCCACCATACTGAAAACATTGAACCAATCTACATTCATCGGCGGCTGGTGAACGTTTAAAAAGATAATGCAGAATTAGGAGATGGGTTCTTCAATTTCAGAATGGTTACATAGATTTGATTGACAAAGCGTACTTCGAACGTAAAAATGAACTGCCTCATTCATCAAAAGGTTCATTTAGAAAAAGTTCATTTAGAATGGTGGTGATTCTGAACAGAAATAAATTCTGGACCACAAAACGGTTGCAAATTTTAATGGCACCACTCTTGTTTTCATGGATTTTCAACTTTTAAAAAATAACTTTAAAAAGTAGGAGTTACTTTTGAAACAACCCAAATATTAACAAGACTTGTATTGACCTATGTCTATGGCTGAAGAACGCTTGACATTGGCACACTGAGAAGAACTTGAACCTATGACCACCAAATCAGTACACTTAAATAAATTATATATATTATAAATAAACTTATACTGGCTTACACAAGATTACTCAAAATATATATAAAAGCATTTTTTATACACTTAAGAGACTTACCCTAAACATTTTTTTGGCATTGAAGGCCTTGCGTATCGTACCCATCTGGAGAGGAGAAAGAAATCAATTCAAATTTTTAACAAATCATAAAAAAGGATTCAGAATAAGAAAGAAAGAAGAAAATTATTTTGGAAAAGGAAATAAATTTTCAAAGAAATCTCTAAAAAGGATTCATTAAAAAATAGGAAATGAAAGAAAGAAAGAAGAATAAAGAAAAGAAAGTAAATAAGAAAGGAAGAAATCAGACGGTTTTGTAAAAGTAAAAAAAATTAATCTCTAAAAAAGTGGTTCATGAAAAAAAAAGAAACTAATTCAATAACATCTTTTAAAGAAAATACCACCATAAGATATCATTCTAAAAGAGATATAATTTTGTACCAAAACAACTAAAAACAATAAAATAGTTTAAAATAAAATGGAAAGTCAATTTGATTGAGTGAACAGCAGGAAAATAAAAAAAAATGAACTAAAAAACATTTATTAAATATACATAAGTAAATTCTAAATCTTATACAAATGTGAACAAAACGTAAGATTTTAACAATTATGTTTAGTTGTTTCTTTGTTTTTATTTTTTTACAAAATTTAAAAAAACAAAGAAAGTATATACATATTTGGTTTGTAGGGCAAAACATCTTGAAGTTATTTAACTTAAATCAATATTTAGCATAACAGTAGTGAAAATAAAATTCCTTTAAAAGTTTACTTACATCCCTCTGGAAGAAAGGATGCTGCAGAGCATCATCAGCTGTTAGTCTTTTTTTAGGATCAACTACAAGTAATTTAGAGATCTGAAAAAAAAGCAACAAAAATATTTCAATGTAAATATAAAGTCTCTTCTGTTGAAGAAAACTAGGTCTACAAATTTGTTATTAAATTTCATATATTTAGACAGAATATCATTATTCAGACAAGTTTCATTAAAAAGAATTTTAATTTTCCCTTTTTAATATTTTTAATTCAATTTTTTTCTTGTTATTATTAAGACACTCAACCCAGCTACTAAGTCTCTTGCTAGGAAACAAGAAAAAAAATCGAATTAAAAATATTAAATGGAAAATTAAGATACTTTTTATTGAAACTTGTCTGAATAAATTTGATATTGCATGGCAAAGCTTAGCAACTAAGTGCTTAGATACTTACAGCTCTGGCCAAAAGTTTTGCAACACCATAAAAAAGCTGAGTAATTGATAACAAAACATGACTATTTTTGCTTTAGCATTTTAAAATAATAATTTAAACTATTTCAAAATAAAAAAAATATCTATTATGATGCATGTTAACTTCTGAAGTTCAATATTTTATGTGCCTTTCTTTATTCGCTTTGGCATAGACTCAGTGATTTTAAACAAATAATTAAAGTCCAAGATCTTTGAAGGACAGCTTCAAGTTCAATTTTTCTTATTGGAGCAGTTTGTTATTAAAATTATTATATCAGTTAATGGAACTTGAGAGCCAAGAAAGTTTCATGGTTAATAACATTGTCTGAATTTATTAAATTTCACTCTGAAAAGTCTACCAAGACATATGGACTAGAGGTCCTAAAATTTGGTTTACATAAATTTTAAGTGACATTCATGTGGCGGTAACTGACTACAGGTAGATGTGGCCAAAAAATATCTAATGTGGGCTATGTTTGTTTTAGACAAAAGTGGTCCTAATTTGAGGTATTATAAAAACTATAAACCTTTCATAATAATAGTAGTAGCAGTAGTTGTAACAGCAGTAATCCCAGGCAAATAGTGATAGTAATAATAATACCAATGATAATAATAATAATCCAAACTGTAAATTCACACAGAGAGGGAGAGTTGTCTGTTCAGCAAGAAAGTCAAAATAATAACTAGAGAACTATGTTTTGTCTAGGGGATTATATATTAAAGTCTAAACCAATTTCCCTTTCTGATTGGTCTATTTTCCTACATCCCTAGGTATAAATGGAATGACTTGAACTTTAGCGGTCATACCCCAGCTATTCTACCAAAAATATTGTAAAATCTTATATAGATTAACATTGTACCTGGTAAAGCTCACAGAATGTGGACAGTCTACCCTCATGGATTGAATAATGGGTAAGCTCATAAGTTATTTTTCAAATTGTAAATTTCTACAGAGTTGCCTAATTTCCATATGCACAAATTAACTTTCTAAAGACACAATTATTATATTATTTTTGGTAGGAAATAAACAAAGACTTACCAGATCTTTTGGTGTACTACTCACATCATCCCATTCAGAACTGTTAAATTGGTATTTCCCTTCCATGATGGCACGTAACATGTAGATCTGTTTCCTGTGCCAGAATGGAGGGGATCCACTCAGCCTGAAAAGACAGAAAGAAAAGGAAAGTCAACAATAGAAAAAAAAATTTTTCCATTTGGCAGGTATTGCTTGATTATACTAGAAACAATGACATGACCTGAATTGTGAAGGATTTACTTCAGAATGTTAAAAATCTGACATAATAAATGAATAAAAGACTTAGTTAATCAAACCAAACATGCAATCTTTTAAATCATCTCTACTCATTTCAACTTGTTAGTTACCAATTTTAGAAACCATTATTACCTTTGCAATATTTTATACAAGGATTGGAAATTGTAAGAATTACTTACAGTGTATACATGATGACTCCAATTGCCCACCTAAAATATAAAAAACAAGATACCTAATAAAGAGATAAAGAACTTTAGAAAACTTTTTCATTGGAGAACACTTTTATAACAAGAACATGACAGGAAGAATAATTGAAATGACTAAAAGAATTATGAAAAAAAATGAGACTTTTCTCCTTTCTTGAATAAAAATAAAAATTACTTTTTGACTCAAAAAATTATAAGAACTGGTTTTTATACTTTTACTTTTCAGCATGAAATTCATGAGATAAATTAAACAGACCATCAGATCACCTTCATTGTTTTTAATTTCTTAAAATTCTGATGCTCTATGAACTGAGCCATTAGTTCTATCTGCCCTTATTCATTAAAACCTGGGCATACAAACTAGATTTTTGATCACTGCATAAAATAATTGTTTAAAATAGTTTGTTTTGTTAATTAATGTATAAAATTCAGTTTAAAATGAATAATTTGAAAAAAATGTAATATTTAAACTTAAAATTTGATAAATCATTTTTAAAACTCATTATCTTTAACAGGCATATATATTTGTTAGAAAATGAATGACTACAAGTTTGTTAAGAACTTAACATAGTCATTGTTCTTGTCTATGAACCCAAAAGAAGTTCTTTCAGAGTTCACTACTTAAAGACAATTAGGAGTATTAAAGAAAAAAAAAGGAAATATGATTGTGTATGTAAATGCGCAGGTGTGTGTGTATGTCAAAGAATGTGTGTGTGCACATATGCTTGTGTGTATGTTTGTGCATGACTAGGTGGGTGTATGTGAAAGCGTGTGTATATGTGCAAGCGAGTTTCAATGTGTATATGTGTGCACATAAACTGGCTATTAAATCATCTTGAGGTGGAAATTGTATACTCACATATCTACTTCTTTCCTGTAGCCTGGAGCAAATTCATTCATAGACACACTTAATACTTCTGGAGCTAAGTAGCCAGGAGTACCACACAGATCTAAAAAAAAAAATTAAGAAGAAAAAAAGGTAACAATGTGAATGTTTGAATTGAAATTTTTAAAAATTCATTCATTATTAATTTCTGCCTTAAAATATTCTGCAAACGTTGAAATAAGTGTCTCATTTGAAATAACATCAAAATAATAAAGAAATGAATGCTTCAGTGCTTCCACAGTATAACACAAATTCTATAACACACTTCATTATAACATACCTCATTATAACATAGCTCCTAAATATAATCCAGGTGAGAGACATATGGACCCCAAATGCTATATATTATCACTCATGATTTTTATAATTGTGAAACTTCATTAAAGGAATTCAGAACATCCAATGATATTAGTTCAGAACAACACCAGAAATATTAAAAGAAAAAAAAATAATATCCCAAAGTCCTTTTGAAACAGTGAATAAGCACTTGGACTCCGGAATCACAATACACAAGTTTGAATCCTAGTCGCTCCATCACATTCACATTTGGACTAATACTCTTGGGAAAGTTATAAATTCCAATTTCTGTCCAACTATGGATTAAATACTGACTCCCTTAACTAGGATATACACGTGGTTTCAGGGACTGCTTATGAATTCTAAATTCTCTTGAAACTCACCATCTGGATTTGGCAGTGAATTCAATGGTTGGAGCTGGTTCAATCCAATCCAGGGTGATAGCAAAAGTACACACACAAATATATACATACAACACCAAGTATCTTATTGGATATAAATATATATATATATATTTGACCAGTTGGTATTGAAACTGAAATACTCTATGACACTAAATTTAATGAGTTTACTAATAAATTTGACCCATAAACATCAGAAACAAGGTTGTGGGCAATACCCAGTTAGACCTCAGTTAAGGATTGAAGTATTAGTTAATATGCTAGATTAGTAATATTAGTAATTTAAATATATTGTAAAATAATAAAAACAACCATATTTTTTACTTTTAAAATAGTTGATGATAATGACAAATTTAGATAGATATTTAGCAGTATACAAGTAAAAAGAAAAGGGAGAAAAGAGTTTATAGAGATGAATAATACCTGTTAGTTCTTGATCACCATCAAGCATAGTTGCTAAACCAAAATCAGTCAATTTCACATTCATATCATCATCCAGAAGAATATTTTCTGGCTGAAATCAGAAATTCAAACATGAATGCAGATATTTCATTAATAATAATTAATCCTTATGTAATGATAAACTTTTACAAATATCTATTTCAAGAAAAAGAATTCAATTTTTAAACTCCCAATATCAATTGATGTCATGTTTAATGCTTTTCTGAATTTATGCGATACATTTTGATGATTATCAATATTCAAGTAATTGACAGGACTGTTGTGATTATAACTATTGTGGGGTTCAAAGATAAACCCCCAATGAAGACTTGAACAACGGGTTTAGATAGATAGAAATATATTGAAACATGAAGTGAATACAAGGCAGAAAGTGAATAAAAGGTAACATTCGTCACTGCTTTTGACAATAAAATTAGACAGTTTATACTCTCGCATTTTAACACGATATTCTCCCCATGAGTGTGTGTGAATTCCTTCATCCAGAAAAAATTGAACTGATCAACATCCACAACCACTAGTTGAATGTCTACAAAGCCGATGCATTTGATGTCAGCACAGATAGGAGATGGGCTCGTCGATTTCAGAGTGGTGACAAAGATATGAGTGAAAAAGTGCACTCCAGATGCCCATGCACAGGCTCTTGTTCGTCACTGTCAAAAGTGCATTGAGAATGATGGCAACTATGTAGAAAAATAAATTCTGGAGCTCAAAAGGTAGCTTGTTTTAATGGTGTTACTCCCATCTTCATAGCTTTTCAACTTTTTTAGTTAAGAGTATAAAAAATAGGAGGCATTACTTTTAGAACCACCCATGTATATATGAATATATATGAAATATATACTGATAACTATAACACCTAATTTAGAAGTTTATAATACAAAATATCATTTACCTTTAAATCTCGATGAACAATATTTTTTCCATGAATTAATTTAACAGCCTCAAGTAATTGCCGCATTATTATTCTATAACAAGAAAAGAAAAACATTAATATTTTACGGAAGTAATACAAATTTGTATGAAAAGTCTTGATTCCATAATTTAATGTCTTAAACGATAAAAACTTGTCATTCCAATAAATAATAATATTTGTAAAAATACAAGTATTTTGCATAACTAATGTTTTGTTTTTTTTACTCAACAAATTAATTTAAAAAAATATTTATAAGTTAAAAATGGCATAGATAGAAAAATTAGAAAAACCCTGAACAATAGCACTATTTGTTATTTAATTGCATAATGGCATAATAATAACTGAAAAGGATTTTATAATAAAAGGTGAAAAAAATTATTTGGACTCCTATGCTTATTTTTATTGTTATATTCACAACGTTTAATCTAATGTGCCTTCTGAAAGTTTTGACAAGTTAAACATTGGCTGAAATATTGTGAATTTAACAATGAAGATGAGAATAGAAGACTGGGTAATTTAAAAAATAATAATGACAATGATAATAATCAAAATTCATCTCACAAACACAGACAAGCAATATAAAAAAAACTTTCATTTATAGAACATTTCTTTTTTGTGTAGTCATATATATTTTCAGAACGTAAAATATGTGCTAAGTAACCTGAAGACTTTTTTAGCCAAATAATTTATAAATAATTTTTTTAAATAATATTGAATTATTATATCATTAATTATTTGAATTATTAATCATTAATAAATGATTTTATTATTTAAAAAATATTTGAATTCTATTTTTTAGCGTATTTAATCAGATGCTATTAATTCCACATACAGAAAATTCAAATTATTTACATTTTATCTTTAAGTGCATTTAATTAGACGCTAA
>JAYKTE010080412.1:0-14204 GCA_036873565.1 Xipholeptos notoides
TATTGAGAAACATATTACAGCATTTTAATGAATTATAAGTATTTGAAAATAAGGAGTTACTTTCAGATCACCCTGTAATTCTCTAATCCTTAGAAATAATCATTTTGATCATTTTTGTCAACGCAATTAACTAGAGAGGAATTACCTTAAAATCCCTTGTATTTTGAATGGGTTCCCCATTGCGAAGCCAGGTGATTTCTGGCATGGGCTCGCCAGCAAATATAGCCTCAAAACAAGTGGCACTGCCCTCATCAATAACAATATTTGATATAGGCTTTATAAAACTGGGTGGTTGAACAATGGCTTCTGGAGGAGCAGATTCTGGTTCACTTTCTATGCCTGCAAAAAATTTAATGAATTTTTTTTTAAATTTGAGAAATAGAAAAAACATAACAAGAAATTTCATATGATTATATGAAACAATAATTTACTTAAAACAAATCTAGGAATGTTATTCGTGACATTACTTAAATTTAAAACATATAAATATATAATAACAGGTTGTAGTTCTTCTGAAGCATCATGAGATATTGATGAGACAATGATATAGTGTTTAATAATATTTTATTATTTGAAAAGCGGTTATGATGCGTTGAAGTCAAATTTGATGATATTTCGAGGTAAACCTCTTCTTCAGGTCATATATTTTAGATGAAATAATTTAGAATATTTCTGTTGAATTGAAATTCCACATTTTCATATAATTTGCTCTTAATAAATAACTGAATTAATTAGAAAAAAAATGTAAAATACATACCCACAACAATAAGATTACAGACACAAGACGTTTCTCCTGCTTTGTTTCTGGCCACACATCTATATTGGCCACTGTCTTCAGGAAAGGCTTCCAAAAGGGTCAAAGTATGAACGCCATCTTGAGTCGATACCATTTTAAAGTATTTGGAAGGTTTCACCAAATGGTTATTATAATACCACGATATCATAGGAGCTGAAATGATATGTGAAATAAATACTCAGAGTTTTTTAAAAAGGGATTATGATAAGTTTTGAATTATAAATAAAATGAAAAAAAATATATTTTTGAATTTGCTGAAATAATCTGAAACACTCATTCTCAATTCAAAAATACCATTTTTATATCAAAAGTAAATAATGTTTACCTGGTGTTCCAGTAATTTTACATTTGAAAGTGACACTTTCACTTTCTGGAACAGTTCTATGTTCTGGAACTTCAATGATGCTAGGAGCTTGCACTTGAACTTGGGCTTTTTTAGCTAGTTTCAATGAAGCGTGAGATTCCTTCTTCACTGATGTTTCTAGAAATATATAAAAAGTACAGTTATCAAATGGTAAGTCAATTTCAATAATCATCTTTGAAATATAATTTGATAATTCTGTGATCTCTTTTAATATGAATTATCTTGCTTTTTAAAAAAATAGTTTTACCTTTATATGATATTTAACTATCATTTCATAAATGAAAAAAATAATGAATATCTCATGGTACATGGTTATTCATTTCTTAATGCAAGGCAATGTTATATGACATTGTTTCCAGTTGAACAAACTTATTTACAATTAATGAATTTTTGTCTATTTAAACAAACAAAAGTAAAAATCTCTATAAATATTTTTGAACATACCATCAACAAAAAGTTTGGCTGTGCAAGTAGATTTGCCACTTGCATTAATGCTAACACAAGCATAAGTTCCAGCATCTTCAGGTTGAACTTCAAAGATGAGAAGTGTGTAGTGATTATCTTCATGAATAAATTTCCATCTAGGACTTTCTGGCAGATTTTTACCATTCTAAAAAAAGATATAAAAGATGGGATTTGTACAAAATTTAATTATATTAGAATAGAATAATATTCATCAGAATGATTCATTCAAATGAATTTAGAATATAATAATATTCATCAGAATAATTCATTCAAATGAATTTAGAATATAATCAAATATTTTAAGTATATTAAAACATGAACATTTTTTCTTATACATTTAAATAGATTCCAGAATATAATCTTCAAAAATGTGCTTACCTTTTGCCAATAGACTTCTGGCTTTGGTCTGCCTGTGACTTCACAATCAAATGTGGCTGGTTCACCAACCAAGACTTTGGTATCACGGAGTAAGTTGCGGAACTCTGGAGAAACTTCTCGAACAGCTTCTACCTCTTCTGTTGTTCAAAAAAAAAATATGCAAAATGTTTTAAATGGACAAAATATAAACAACAAATGATAAAAAAAGGGTTTATTTTTGTTATTTAGCTTTAGATTTAGGTCTATTTTTATTATTTTTAGGTTTAGGCCTCTTTTTATTTTTTATTTTATTTTTATTATTAAGGTCTATTTTTATTCTACTGTGGAGAAAATTCTCAAACAGCTTCTATGTTGTCTGTTATTCAAAAAACAAATATGCAAAATGTTGTTTTAAATGGACAAAATATAACAAAAATATAACTTTTTTTATCATATCATCATTTGATAAAAAAAAGTTTACAGCAATGATTTTCTAATGACTTTATCTTATCCTGTTTCTTAAATATAAAAGTTCAGGATTTGAGGAATATTATTTTGAAAAGTAAATATTATAGATAATACATGAAATCTTACCCATTACAGTCAGTTTGGCTTTACACTGAGTCATACCATACTTATTATAGGCTTTGACAGTGTACATGCCAGTATCTTCTGGGAATGCCTCAGATATATGAAGAGTACTACTTGTCTCAGTCACTCGAATCTGAAACAATTTATTAAAATATAATTTAGAACAATAAAAAAAAACACAGCAATTAATAAGATAGAAGTTTTATATGAAATAAAAAAGATTGAAATAATTTGGAAGGTATTAATAAAATATAGATAAACAGTTGCCTTTGTTTTAAAATCATTGAAATGGTCAAAAAGGATAAAGTGCTAGCATTTTAAATAACCACAAATAAATGATAATGATTGTTATAAGTATCGTAGTTACCCCCCCCCCGTCCGGAAATAAAGTATTGTGATTATCCCCCTTGGCCGGAAATAAGCATTCCGCCATATTGTCTCTAACCAATAGCGAGAAAGCAACGTGTATTTTAATTTGATAAAACCTTTTCTAAAGGCATTCTTGTTTCTCTTTTATCTATACTAATCATTACAGTCCCAAAACGAACACCAACTGCACTCAAACCTAGAATGAGAGAAAGTTGTCAGTAAATCATTTTGTAGACTATGTACTTACTTCACCATGAAGTAGCAGTTTGATACTTAATGTCTCTTGTGACATTTTCTCATTACTTATTAAACAACCATGTATTTGTTTTCTTAATTTCATTTAAAAAACAATAAAAAGTTACAATTATATAAGTAATCTTTTATTCTTGAAAATCTTTTGAATTTCAATGTCTTTTAGAAAAAAGAAAAAAAAAATTCACCTTGACTTTTAGTATTTCTTTAAAAAAATTAACATTCAATCAGGTTTTCCATGAAAATGAATAAATCCAGCAACAAAAGTGCCATTCTTTCTACTCTAGAGAGCAGCAGCAGCAGCACTCAGCAGCATCTGGATCCAGTGTCGTCCAGTGGATCAAACATAACAAATCTTTCAATAATAATTGTTTCAAGTTGAAAATTCAATTCATTCATAAAATAGATTGGGGGGGGGGGTTCTTAACGTCCGCCCACCTGCGACTGTCCTGTCACCCCTCTGGAAAATAAATTGATTTTCGAAATAATCAGAATAACAAATTTATTTCTTTAATCAAAAGTATTATCAGTCAGTTAAAGTCAATAATAGTGGCAACCGATAACAGCGCAAAGAAGATTGTTCTGGGCTATTTATAAGAAATATCTTCTTTCTTTCACCTTATGGCTAAAAGCAAAAGTAAGCAAACGCACCAGCATCACCCTCAAAGCACCACTCACCAGTCAGTTACCATCACCACAACCATCAAAATGTGTTTTTTTATTTGAGGGGAGGGCGTCATAGAAAGCATTAAAGCAACAATTAGATAAGCAAGTCGCTGATCGGTCTAGTCAGAGTGTGGGTGCTCTCTCTCTGCTGTGCTCTCTGCGTGCGTGGTCGTCAGTAATTAACTTCCTTCTTTTAATTAAGGTGTTTAATTGAACAAATCCTTATGTCATGTTTTTACTATTTTTGTTGAGATCCAAACCAACAACAAACACCACGACTCAAACTACTTACTACTCCTCATCAGCATTATTCGAGTCGTCGAATTTAATTTTAATGTGTGAAACAGAAACTAAATTCCTACTACTGTCAGTAACGTTTGCCACCATTCTAGACTTTAACAATTTATTTTTTTTTTAATCTCAATCCCTTCTCGTTTTGTTTCCTTGAAGGAATTTATTTTACTTTTTTTGTGTGTGTCTCTGTGAAACCTTAAGGTAACATTCTGGCTAAAACATTGTTTACATATTTCACACTCGAATGGTTTCTGGCCTGTATGGACCAGATCGTGTTTTTTAAGGTCGCCACTGGTGATAAATACTTTGTTACATTTTGTGCAGTGGTAAGGTCTTTCTCCCGTATGGATCATGATATGCTGGATCAATGTTATTTTCTGTGCAAAGCTCTGTTTACAAAATGGGCAGCCAAAGGGCTTCTCCCCGGTATGAGTTCGAACGTGCCTCTCCAAGTGGCTATTACGGGAAAAAGGTTTGGAGCAATAGTAGCACACATGCTTGTAACTTTCATCAGACATTAGCTTGACTGTATGTTTATCAATAACGTATTATAAGTTTTAGTATGAAGATATAAAAAATAGTAAATTACAAATCAGTGTAGTGAAACCCGCTGTTCTGTGGTATCGTTATAACACGTGGGCAATCAGAACTGGTTGACAACGGTTATATAGAGTTATCTTCCTTGATTGTATCTATCTATATATATGGCCATGTGGTCTGATCGAACGCTCATGATGAAATAAACATTAATTTCTTTGAAACCACTTTAACCAAATTAACCAACCCATTAGTGAAAAACATTCAATAATGACACTCTACTTGCAAATGTATATATTTAGTAAGTTAAGTAAATTATAGTAATGCATATATTTAGTAAGGTAGTAAAGTTTGATGTCAAAACTACCTTGTCGTTAAAACATTTTTCATAATGATTTTTTTATAGTGATTTTTTAAAATTGAGCAGGAGTAAAAAGAACCCTGAAACTTGTATATTTGTCAGTGTTTGTTTTAATACACGATTTAATAACAAAATTTCAAATTAAATAGAAATTTTACTTTAAATTAATACATTGTATTTTTATCTAAGAATTTATTGGAATAAATAAAAGTAAAAAGTAAAATTATAAAATATGTTATTAGTGCCATTTTGTAAACAGATATTTTCAAAATTGACATTTTATCAAACTGTTAAGTCAAATTTGACACTAAAAAAAAAAATAAAACAAGGAAAAAATATTCCAAAAATTTTATTGTAAAAAAATCACAGTTTTTGAAATTCGCATTTTCAAACATTAAATTTGTTAGAATCCAAATAGACCAGGTGATTACATATGCTTTTAACAATTACTGTGGCTATTTTAATTCAACATAACTTTTTGATTATCATACAATTCAGCTCAAATCAAATGATTACCAGTTACTGAGGTTTTTTCAGCAATCTTACCCTCCATCCATTGTCAGCTTTAGCCAAAACATTTGTCCTCATTTTAGGGTATGTTCTCGATTTAACCATTTGGACCCTGAAGGGCTGATATATCGGCCTTGACGACCTAGCAAAAAAGATGACACAACCGATATTTCAGCCCTCCATGATTGGCTAATTGTCAATTTTTGCTAAATGCGTCTCCTTTTTTTCGCTAGTTACTGCTTTCTACGTCAGGGTCTAAAGGGCTAAACACTCATTTTATTATCTGTGTGATGTGTATAGCTTACTCACAGAAACTGATATATGGATGAAGAAACAATCTATGTGGCAACAAGGAAGTTACTATGTTGAATTTGGAGGTGATCTATTCCACTTTGTTGGCCTTCTTCTTGGGGGTGCAGCCATGCATTTACTATCCTTATTTGTCACATGCAGTGAGTTGTCTCTTTTTGTCTTCATGTTGGGTATTTCTTGTTGGCATTCTGAAAGATTTCTTTTTTTCCCCTGGATGTTATATTCTGTCTTGTGATAGTTATCTTTTTGGGTTCCAGCTTGGCCTGTGATCATTATCAGTTCCAGGGATTTCTTAGGATAGATAAAACACCCCTCATTGTTTTAAGCTTAACTATTTATTGCTACATGTATGAAAATTAAAAACAGAGTAAAGAATATGTGTATATTCAGGATGAAGATTTATTCATGAAACCCAATGTATTTCAACACAGAAACTTTCAGATATAGCACTATATCAAAATTGAATCTAATATTGCAGAAATATCATGAAAGTTAGTCAACTGCAATACCAATCTAGCCTGTCTTGAAAATAACAAAATTTGACTTGCTTTCATATTTCTGCAATATTAATTTCAATTTTGACAGTCCTGGGAGTTTTTATGTCAAATCATGTAGTCAGTGTTTTGTGAATAAATCTCTACCCTAAGGCTTTTTACACATATTCTTTACTGTATTTTATTTTTATTTTGAAACATTAATTTCTATTTAATTGCCTAAACACATATTTAGTGATTTCTATTGGGGATATTTTGCTAATCAACTAACTGCAGTATTATCTGTCTGTCCAAGCAACCTAACAAGAGCTTTCTAAAATATGCCTATCTAGCTTTTCCTAGAATTCTGAAATAGCCTTAGAGGAGTCATTTACTACAAAATAGACAAACCAAGCAAGTTTCCCTGGGTGGCATGTTGATAGCCCAAATGCAGTTCTCTTATTACAATAGTTCATTTTTAATAAATCATGACATTAAACAGCATTAATCCTCCAAAATAAAGAAGAGGAAAAGTTTGTAAAAGTGAGATAAGGAAAGCTGGTATTGTTCTCAGATAGAACGTCTCTTGTTACTTCTTGCAAAGATAAAATTGTTGCATTTTGTGTAGTGTTATAACATAAAAATAAAGTTTTGATTTGATTAGGTTTATTTAATTGATAGCATGTCATCCTTGACCATTTAATACAGAAATTATTTTTCCAAACAAATGCTTCAGTCAAACAGATTTTAAAAATAGTAGTTGTAGTGTTTTATTCACAGCAGGAAAGAATTAAGGTGTTTTACCTTTTACAAGATTGTTAGTTCAAATGCAAACATAATAGATTGACTGCAGTTCAAACATTTTACCATGATTTCACCCTCAAGATGTAACCATGATACCAACTGAATATTCAGTTGAAATAATAAGGATTCCTCATCATAAGATACCATAAAAATGTAAAACAAGATAAAAACATAAAATCAATTTTTAAAAAATGGGGTAAAGAGAAAATATTCTTCATCTCTAATATTTAAACAGTTACAAATATGTTTTATCTGTGATTAAGCACAAGATATGAAAGACTTGTTTCAGAACCAATGTTTGTTTTTTTCTCAAAGTATTTCATATGATGACATTTTCCTCATTCTTGTGGTTTTAGAAATAAAAAGCATTTTCACATCTTAAGCATTTGAACACATTTCAATGATTTTTCTTTCTTTCTCACAACTAGCAAAATGAATATTGACTCTTTGGGAAGGATAACATTTTACCTAGTAAATAAGTAAAATCATCTAATTGATTAAAATAAAAAGAATGCTTGTAATTTTGAATAAAAAAAACAGATACTAGGGCAGACACTTGAAAAATGAAATTGAAAATTCACTTATTTTTAATATTTGATTTTAAATTCATTATTAAATGAAATTAAGCCTTTACAGACCAATTTTTAGATGTATTTTATGTCAGTCAATTTTTTACTACAAGTTATCTTTGAAATATTTCCCTTGGAATAAGATTTCAAAATGATTATTTTTTTTTTTCAAATTTCATTCTTTTAGTTTAAATGACTTTCTTCTTAATATGAAGAAACATATTCAATAAATGGAAAAAATAATATAGTAGAATTAATTCAACCAGATAACCTGTTTTATATTGAAATATCAAATAGGTTGGAATATGGTGTTTTATGGTTACTATATTAAATGTATTTGCAAGTAAAAAAAATGTATTAGTGATAAGTCAAGCTGTTGCAATTATTTCTGAAGAATGTGAAATCCCAAAATCTTTAACATTTATTAATGAAGAATTGTTATCATTTAACCTTTTAATGAATTTCTGTTTATTATCCACATTTTGGTTGCTTTATGCATAGCATATGCTGGATATCGAACTGAGGCAGATTGAGTCTACGAGCTAACCACTCACAGCTGTTTTAAAAACACTGGAAAAAACAGCTTGTTCATAAGGCAAACAGGTTTTGGCGGTCTTAATTTATTAGAAATCGCTGTTAAAAAGTTCAACGAATTTAATTTTATTTTCAGAGTGTGGAGGTTTGAATTTAATATTAAAATTAGACATTACATAAACTTAGATGAATCTAAAATGTCCATAATTCCCTTTAAAGCTGTTGGCGTGAAGTGTAGTAAAGGGAGAAAACTTTGGGCTTCATTTAAATTTCATTTACTAAAAAGTAAAAGCATTTAATATTAAAATAGAGGTTATAAATTTGGTCTTCATTTCATGATAATAAACATATAAACCATCCTTACAATTTATGATAATCTTGCAAAACCTTTTTTTATATTTTTCAAATAGGGAGTGGGCTTTGTGATTGTTCATCCTCTTCATAACCAGGACAGTTTTGAAGAAAAGGCATTGCGAATTGTTTAAGTCAGGATTTGTTTTCAAAATTATTATAATTATTGAATAGATATTTAGTTTAGGCCAACTATATCAATATTACAATGTTTAGGGAGTCTTTTGATTTTGATTGTTTGGCTCAAAATAGTTGTTCATATAAGCTTCACAAGCTTATAGATTGATAACCCACTTTTTTGTTCTGCGCATTGGTTATTGATTTGAGCATTCCTCACAAATACGTGGGTAAGTCAAAAACTATCCACACTTTTGTCTTACCATATCTTTAATGTAAAGTGAAGATAATTTCTGACTCAACCTTGTATATTGTAAATTCGTGTTCTGCTATTTCAAAGTGTAAACCTATCATTAGAATGAGTATTCATATGTACACGTAGGTTGGTGTTCCTTGAAAACACTTTATTACAGACCCCACAACAAAATGGCTTATAACCAGTGTGTGTACCTAAATGGGCTTGCAGGTCAGTGTTGCGGAAAAAGTGTCTAAAGCATTTAGTGCAACGAAAGGGTCGCTCTCCAGTGTGTGTGCGTGTATGCATCTGCAAATGACTGCTGGTTATAAAGGTTTTACCACAATTTTTGCATTGGAAAGGTCGTTCACCAGTATGTGTTCGGGTATGCATCTGGAGGTTTGTATTTGTAGAGAATGCTTTACCACAAATTTGGCACTGGAAGGGCCGTTCACCAGTGTGTATACGCAGATGTGTTTGCAGATTTGTCTTGCTTGTAAACGCTTTGCCGCAAGTGCTACAAACAAATGGCCTTATACCAGTGTGAATACGAGAATGCATTAACAGGTTTGATTTACGCGAGAAGACTTTTGCACATATTTTGCATTTATATGGTTTCTTGCCACTGTGCATTTCTAGGTGCACCTGCAGATCAGTGTTACGCACAAAATCCTTGCTGCAAATATTACAACGGAATGCCCGCTCCCCAGAGTGGATCTTAGCATGCGTTTGAAGGTTTGTACTGCGAGTGAAGTTCTTTTTGCAAATAGGGCACTGGAAGGGTTTCTCACCTGTGTGGGTCCTTATGTGTGTCTGAAGGTTTGTGTTGCGAGCAAACTCCCTACCACAGATCTGGCAGCGGAACGGACGCTCTCCGGTGTGTGTACGCATGTGCGTCTGCAAGTTTGAATTACGGGAGAACTGCTTGTGGCAGATGTTGCACGTGTGCGGTTTGGCTGGCGGAAGGTCATTTATCTGTCTCATGAGTTGGGTTTCAATTTCAAGAATGCCAGGCATTATTTTGGACTCTTTATACCCCTCATCCTCGTCTTCCTCCTCCTCATCATCCTCCCCCTCTTCTTCATTTCCCTCATCCTTAGACAATTTCCTTAGTTCTTTTTCGACATTTTCTAACTCCTTTTGCTCCTCTTCATCATGAATTCGCATATGCCGCTGCAGTCGGATATCAGCAATAAAGTCTTTTTGGCAGATTGGGCAGTGGAACGGACGTTCACCTGTAAAGTTAAAACACTGAATTAGAGTGTTGCATCATCTGCATTTATTACATGAGTCTTTATTATTATCTTTATTCAAGTTATTCAGATTTTTACTCTCATCTTCAGTATTACCCTTACTATGTTGTGGCTGATTTGCTTTTTCAATTGATCAGGGAAAAATCAGGGAATTCTGAAATCCTGTGTGTGTTGGAACCCTGGAATTGTTATTTCCAATGGGTTCACATTAATATATAGTATTGTTTTAAATAGAGATGACATGGTTTTGAATAATGAGTAATATATTTCTAAATGCCAATGAATCTGCCATTTCTTCTAGATCCATTTACATGGATGAGTCAAAAATTATCTGCCATTTATAATAAAGATATGGCAAACGTCTACATAATCGTTGACTCCCCTTCATATTTTCTAAAAGATAAAACACAAACTTGCAATTCCAAAGAACGATAATATTTATTAGTAGTGAATTATTTAGATATATATATATATATATATAAAGTCCTACGTTTAGGTGCTGCTGGTTTTAATAAGTTTAGTGAGTGAACAAGAATGGCTATAGTTATTTGAAATATTTTGCTGTTTTTAATAAATATCATTATTCATTGGAATCTTAAGTTATCTTATTATTTAATACACATCAAACGAATCAATCTTTTCATACTAATGCATTTTTTCTTTGATTTCTTCTTCTATTTTTTGTTAAATTTTCTTTTCAGAGATTTCAAGCAGTAAAAATAATTCAATAGTAAAGCAATGATGAGCAGGTGAAGCCAGTTAGTTATAAAAATAGAAAATTCAAATAGTTTTAATATAAGAATGTGTTTGATTTTATTTTTATTGATATAATGCATTGGAAATCTTTTTTAATTTTTATAATAAACAGACAAACCAGGCTGGTCTCTTATAGAAAATTTAGCAAAATGTCCAAAAATAGAAAACAATAACTAAAAAACCCTATAAACAGCTAAAAGAAAAATACCAAAAACCCTCCAGAGGCGAAATGGGTTGATATGTGTAGTATCAACACCTAGAAATTAAATTAAGAAAAAAAAAAAATCAAATAGAAGAGTTTGTTATTATTTAACAAAAAACGTATTGACCATACACTGGAAACATGTTTTGCTTTAGAAAAACTAAAACATTTTTTTATTTATTTATGAAAACATTTATCCTTACCGGTATGTATTCGCAAGTGCATCTTGAAGTTTGTATTTCGTGCAAATCCTTTTTTGCAAATGGTACAGTAGAATGGTTTTTCTCCAGTGTGAACACGCTGATGGGCTTGCAAGTTTGTGTTACGGGAGAATTTTTTACCACAAATGTGGCAATCAAATGGTCGCTCGCCTGTGTGTGTGAGCATATGTGCCCGAAGATTGGTCCTTCGTGTGAAACATTTGCCACACATTTGGCAGGAGAAAGGTCGTGCCACCACCGTTGGATCTTCCATGTTCTGGAACTAGACACAAGATTTTTTATCACTATCTATCAAAGAAGATAAAATACAAATTTAATTCATTATTATCATTTATCAAACATGGATTTATTGTCAATTTAATCAAATTGATGAGCCTGATACCAACTAAATATAAACTATAAAGATGAGAATAGGAGTTCAAATAATTTGAATAATGACATCAAAACTAATCTCATAAGCAAGCAATATCCATTGGCATCTGTGAATATAACAATTAAAAAATAAAAGCCTAAATAATTTGAAGTACGAGAAACTAAATTTCATTTCTTATAATAATATATAGGTAGTTTCCTATTTTAGCAGTTTCTAGTTTTAAACCAAATGAATTTCAATAGTCTCTCTTTTTAAATATAATTTTTTTAAATTTAAAATGATTTTTCCTTCATTATATTTTATTTGACATTATTTTTAAAGGAAACCTTATTTTTCTGGATCATTCCAAAATTAAGGAATTAAAATAACAAAGTAAAATATATGAAATGAAATAAATTTTTTACTTTTATTTTATTTTTTTTACTTTATTTTATCAAATAAAATAATAAATTGGAAACATTTTTTCTAGTTCAAGTTTTATGTTTTCATTAATAGTTTTGTTAAAGGGAGACCACCTAAAATTTATGAAATTGTAACCAAACCACTAAAATAGAAAACTAAACTAAACTAAAACTACCGATAAATAATAATTCTCGCAGAACTTAAAATTTTCTTTTGGTCTTTATTCTAAAACCTGAAAATCTTCGAAATTTCTAAAATCAAACCAGTTTTAATCTAAAATCCAGATTTTTTTATATTGGATTGATTTCCATGTGAGTTTTGTGTTTAGTTTTTATGTTTTGCGTTGGTGCTGAAATTCAGAAATGGGTAATTTTAAATCATTCTTTCGTTTCAAAACAATGTTTTAATAACTTGAAACCAAGATTTGATTTTACTTTCATGAAAAGGAGTTGAAGAATTAATGTATTTTATATGTTTATGTCAAATATAGTTCATTTTCAGTTCGTTATGTCAACTTTACAACAAGTTACAAACAACCCTTTATTTTCCTAGAGGTACCACTACCAGACCAACTTTACCAGACCTAACATTCCAAGTGGGTTGAATTCAATTTTAATTTCATATCGTCACTGTTTTTCAACATAAAAAAAAACAACTTCGTGCTTCTTGTAATTCATTTGAAAAAGGAAAAGAGTTAAATTTTTACAGCTAAATTTTAGCTGCTAAAATATTTCAAGAAATTGAAAAATTAAATAATGACACAAATATAGGCCCCAAAGTTGTAATGGTAAAATTAAAATGTAAATAAATAAATTAGTCAAAAACTTTTTTGTATTTGTGAAACAAATTTTAAACATTTTCTTTTTAAAATAAATCCACCAGAAAGTTTGATTATGAAATGCGTAGAGATTTAAAAACTACTTTAAAACTACATGATTGAACCTTGGAATTCCGAGGTCTAACTTATGTAAATTCAGGGTATTATCTGTTTTGTTTACTTTGGTGGACTTAAAAGGAATGTTCGATCTAAATGTAAAAAATAATGATAATTAAATCACTTTAAACTTTACGGACTTTGACTTTTTGTTTTAAATGTTTGGGCATCATAACTGTCGATTCAGAAATTAAAATACCTACCAAACATCATTAATTTAATTTTACTTATTTCGTATTTGATTTAACATGCAACAAACAAAAATATCATTTACTTCCCTTATTTTCTAACGAATTTACAATTTTCCTTAAGTAAACTTTCACAATATAAAGAAATCTACTAATCTAAACGAAATCGTAAAATTTTAACTTCATTTGCAAAATGATTTAAAAAATTAACCTAAGAAGCAAACTACTTTTTTTTTTTTTAGAACAAAAACTTTTATATTAGTTCAAAATTAATAGAGTTATTATTTTATTTATCCCTTTATGATAATTACATTCGGTATTATTTTTTTTAGTTTTAAACTAATTTTAAATATTTAGAAATTTAAAAAGAACAAAAATAATAAATAAATTGTATATTTAAATTTTGTTCTCTATTGCAAAAGAAAGATTGTTGTTGTTTTTGTCATTTACGAACTAAGTTTTCTTTTTTTTTAAATTGGGCCAAAAACGTCAAATATAATTAAAGAAATTAATATATCACAAAATTATAAGCAAATAATTGAGATAAACTTTAAATTCTTCTTAAGATTCGTTAACGAAAGAAGAACATGCAACAACATGGAGGAAAGTGAAGAGGTGAAGTGGGAGTAGAAAATAAAGGCGAAATAGGAGGGATTACTTCATGAACCACACACATACGTACGTACTTACATACTTGAGTAAAAAGTACGAAAAATAGATTAAATTGTAATTAATTGAACAAATTACGATAAAATTAAAATTTAATTATAATGAACTATAATGTTAAAGTTATTATAAAAATTTTAGAAAACGTACCTCAAAGTGAGGCTCTGTTAGATGTCCCAACATCTGCTGCTGCTGCTATTTAAACTGCTGCTGCTGATACTGTTGCTGCTGCTGCTGTTGCTGGGGAAGCTA
>JAYKTE010080522.1:0-14203 GCA_036873565.1 Xipholeptos notoides
TGTTTTTGTTTGTTTGTGTTTTACGGCATATCAACCATTTTAGGTCATTTAATGCCGAGAACAATCATTTTTGGTAATCGACATCCCCTAAGTTCTGTTTATTTTTGTAACAATAATTTTCCATAATAAATCATTTGGTTTTCATATTCAAATCTAAAACAATTATTTGAAAACTCTTTTGATTTTAATGAATTAAACAACATGGTAATTTCCCTAAAATCTATTTCTTTTACTTTTATTTGTGGTTAGTTTTTCTTTTTAAGAATCAAAAAAGAAATATTTGTACGCATACAAATTTTGTCTAATCTTTTAAATTTAATGATATTGTGGATACAACATAGTCACATGTGGAAAAGGTGGGATTTACCGATCGGTGCTTGATAAGTTCTGGCTACTTCCAGTGATATATATATATATATATATGACGAATTAAATGACAGAATACATAATAATATCAAACAAAAATTTAGGAACACTGGATAGCCATTTTCTTTAAAACAGCTGTCGAGTGTTCGTAATGTTTTATTTAATGTTATTATTATGCATTCTCTCATTTAATTCATAAATATGAATATATATATATATATATATATATATACAATTTTAGCAGAACACTTGAACTATTGTATTTGTTTCTTTTTTTGCTTCTCTTCATATACCAAGTTATCAATTTAATTTTTTTTTTCTGTTCATCATCTTTATTGCCATAGACAGAAAATTAAGGACACAGTAAATAAAAAAAAAATGTTTCATCAATAAAAATTCAGACAAATACTGAGCTGTCAATTTTTTTTTTAATTATTTTATCCTAATTTACTGTTTACTTTTTGTATTCTTCTCTTTTTTTTCTCATTATATCTATTCATTGATTATTTTTCCTCTTCCACTTGGAATGTTCTAATTTTCTATGTGTAAAAATTTTTTTCTTTTGATTATTCTATTTTCTTGTTTCTATACTAGCATTTTCTGTGTATAAAAACTATGCGGGATAAAAGCAGTACAAATCTATTAAATCAGAACAATATTAAAGCATTATTAATCTAGATCAATAAGTTAATGTAAATTTTTAACTGATAACAGCAATTTGTGTGTAGATATTTTCTTATAGGCAGCAATGAGTTTAACATAGATATCTCTATAAATGATAGTTAATTTTTAAAGATTCAGGAAGTTTAAGGTTTTGTATTGTTTGTTTGTTTGTTTGTGTTTTTACAGCATATGAACCATTTTAGGTCATTTAATGCCGAGAACAATCATTTTTGGCAAACGTTAGTTTTTGTACACACAGTTTTATTTTTAATGACACAAATTACACTATTTGACCCATAGTTGGAGGGAATGTGGGGATTCATACCTTTCCCAACACTATTTGTACGAATATAAACGCAAACGGAGAAACTGGGATTCGAACTCGCGTACTACGATTCCGAGGTCCGACTGCTTACCGATTGGCATTAGGTTTTTGAATTATTTCATTGACATCTCCGATTCTTTAATCCAGTTGACGAATTCTGCAACCGTCTACTTTTCACACCTTCTACATAGAGAGAAAATGAATTATTCATAAATCGCAAAGTTTAGACTCCATACGATTATAGCCCTAGCTATACAAAAGACATAGTTGCTCAGTGATTTATCACCATAGTTGCTATAAGCTACAATAAGCATAGAAATTGCCATGCAAATATGTTTGCAGTGCCATGATCTTGACCTGGTAATTATATCTTGATTAAAATTCTATGTTTTTGCTCTGAATTTGTTTCGTAAACTAAATGCCATAGGCAAGTAAAGTCAAGGATTTATCTCACCATCATTAGGAAGAGATTTATTCTACTTTGTCTTTTCATTTGACTATGTTTGTTTGTTTGTGTTTTACGGCATATCAGCCACTTTAGGTCATTTAATGCCGAGAATAATCATTTTTAGTAAACGTTAGTTTTTGTAAACACAGTTTTTTAGTGATGCAAATTACACTATTTGACCCATAGCTGGAGGGAATGTGGGGATTCATACCTTTTCCAATAGTATTAGTACCGAATATGAACGCAAACAGAACAACTGGGATTCGAACTCGTGTACTACGATTTCAAGGCCCGACTGCCTACCGATTGGCCCAAATCAACTTCCCCTCATTTGACTTTGTTATTTATATACTAGTGTATCTGTCCATTAAAAGTAAGAGGTGTTAAAAATAATTTAATTCTACATTTAAATTTTGCATCAATTGAAAATATGAATTATTTTAATCTTGTGTGTGTGTATGCTCATTAAAAAAAAAAAGATTTAAATAAAAAAGATTATTTTTAATTGTATCAATTTTTTTTCTTCTTTTTATCTATTTCTTTATCTCACTCACCCAGAGATCTAATATTTAATATTTATTAAAGAAATATATGTGGAGGTGTTGTTAGAAATAATATTTTCTTTTTCTTTTTAATATTTTCCTTTGATCTTTTCTTGTTTTCTAACGAGAGTTTTTGTGCATGGGTTTAGTATTTTTATGTCGTCCCCTAAGTTCTTTCCAAATGTTTTTGGTCCTCCTAGACCCTCTTAAGGGTGGTTATTTGACATTTTTGTTGTATGTTTCTTAAGGTGCTGCTGACTGGCTATTAATCGTTTTAGTCACTCTTCGTTCTTAGCTGGGTTTAAGTTGTACTTTTACCGCGTTTTTTTTTTTCAAAATATGTAGAGGGTTCAGTGGCTAAATTGTCAAATGTTATTTTGTTTAATTTTGGGATCTTCTTTTTGATAAAGAAGGCTTCTAGGATTGTAAGTCTTTTATAGCTATTGTCAAATGTTATTTTGTTTAATGTTGGGTTCTTGTTTTTGAGGGCTTCTAGTATTGTAAGTCTTTTATAGCTATTGTCAAATGTTATTTTGTTTAATTTTGGGATCTTGTTTTTGATAAAGAAGGCTTCTATGTACTCCAGACGGTCTGGGTAGGGTCAATTGATTTATTTCCGTTTCTTTTCTACTTTCTTCTTTTCCTCTGTTTCTGTTTTTTGTAAAATTGTACATTGATTATGAACGTTAATTTGAATTTAACTCAAGAGACCACATTTGTAAATAAGGAATGAATTGATTCTTTTTGATATTAATAAAGCTGCCCATTGGAGAAATGTTCTTAGGTAGTGAAACACACAGTGTATGGGTTTATAAAATAATAATGTTTTTGTTGTCTTTATAACATAATACATATCGGTCTTCATACCATCTTAAATGAGTACTCTATTCAATTTGGATAAATACCATAAGATATGATATCGATCTAATTATATATACATATATATGATGATCTCATTTGCAAAAACCAATAAACGCCATCTCAGTCAAATTAAACTGAGTATGTCATTCTGTGCCTTTGTCTATTTCTATTTCTTGAATTTACTGATTATATTTAGAATGAAATTGTTTTCTCTTTTATTTGTATTTTCAGAAATTTCCATTAGAACCTGAAGATAGCATTTTAACTTCAACACTCAAACAGTTTTCTACTTATCTAGATGACGTAAGGAAATTTTCATTCATTATTTATCAATAAACAATTTTTCTAAATTTTTAATTATTTATATATTTTAACTATATGTGATGAATAATTGTATCCTATTCGTATAAAAAGTATACTTAGAGATCTTTAAATTGTAAAGAATAATATCCCTCTCAAACAAAAATAATGAAAAAAAAATTTATGCATAAATTTCTATATTTTAATTATATAAGTTGACTATTTTTTTCCATTCATGTAAAAAGTATACTTGGATATCTTTAAATTGTAATAATTAATATTCCTCTCAAACAAAAATAATGAAAAATTTTTTTTATTATGTATAAATATTTATATTTTCATTATATAAGTTGACTATTTTTTTCTATTCATATAAAAAGTATATCTTTAAATTGTAACAATTAATATCCCTCTCAAACAAGAATAATGAAAAAAAAAATGTATGCATAAATTTCTATATTTTAATTATATAAGTTGACTATTTTTTCCATTCATGTAAAAAGTATACTTGGATATCTTTAAATTGTAATAATTAATATCCCTCTCAAACAAAAATAATGAAAAAATTTTTTTATTATGTATAAATCTTTATATTTTAATTATATAAGTTGACTATTTTTTTCTATTCATATAAAAAGTATACGTGGATATCTTTAAATTTTACTAATTAATATCCTTCTCAAACAAGAATAATGAAAAAAAAAAATGTAATTATGTATAAATTTTTATATTTTAATCATATAAATTGACTATTTTTTTCTATTCATATAAAAAGTATTCGCAGATATCTTTAAATTGTAACGATAAATATCCCTCCCAAACAAAAATAAGGAAAAAAAAACAAAATAAAAAAATTATTTTTTTTAAATAGAATTTTCTTTAATGCATAATGAATTAGTTTTAATCTTCTTTTGAGGTAAATTCTTCTTACACAAATTTCTCTCTGTGTATTTCAGATTAGATTTAGCAATAAACAATTTGTACAACGATCATAAAAGCTAATGCAATTTTCTTTTGTAGGTGAGTTCAGTCCAACAAGTTTTAGCTGCCCAGTTCTCAGAAACAATGATGTTTCCATTATCAAATTTCCTCCAAAATGATGTTGAAGGTAAATTCTAATTAAATTTCAAATTATATGTTTATAATTTAATTAATTCATATAGATTTTTGAAATTTTAAATCCAGGTACAATGTATACATTTTTAAATAAAAATTTTGTTTTATTCATTTTAGAAGTTACTACAATGTTTGAATTTTTCCAGATTGCAACTGAGGGTAAGTAAAAAAAACAAACAGGAAAACAAAAGGTGTTCTTGCATCAATTCACTAAGCCATAAAAATAGGAGATTAAAATGGAAAATTTAAATTTAATAGGACGTTAAAATTGGAGATTAAAATGAACATTAAAATGGGGAATTGAAATGGAAGAGAAAAATGGGACGTTAAAATGGGACATTAAAAACAACAGGCTTCTATTCTATTGTGGCCATTTTGATATGGCTATCCATGTAACCCGATGGGGTCGGAGTGGGGGATGTTTTTACTTACTTCAGTGGGTCGTTCTTCTTCTGCTTACCGGCCTCATTTGTTGTTCCAGAATTAAATACTCGAAGGCCGGTGAAAGTTTCAAACTTTTATTTACCTTCGGTCGACCATTTCACACACACACACACCCACAGGCGGGAGCCCGTGTGCCCCACGGCTTTTCCGCTGACCGTCTTGCCACGTCTCTGTCTGCCTGACTAGCTGACTGACTAACCCCACTCCTGTCTAACGTCACTTCCATTTGCTCCTCTTCCAGCGCTAGCCGGAAAGGGAGGGTCCAGAATGCTACACAAATATTTGTAGGTTCTATGACAGATTTTCATAAATGTTCAACATGAGCGCCGCCTGTGACTCTGCACATGTCGAGTTTGAATTATAGCTTGTGCCAAACTCGTGTGAAACTTGGCTTCATCACTAAAAACTAGCCGATCATCAAAATCGCCTTCTTTGAGTTTATCTAGCATTTCAACACAAAATTCTTTACATTTTCGCTTCACCTTTATTTTACGTTTTCACCATCCCTCAATGCCTGAACGAGCTGCAGCTTAAGGTTTAAATCGCAATTGTTTCCTTAGAGTCCGCCAAACTGTTGTTTGTGGAATGTGGGTTTCCACACTTGCTCTTCTAACACTCTTCCGAGGACTACGCAGGAAGGCTTCACAAACCTGCTCTACTGTCTCTGCTGATGTTGATCGCCATCCTGGCGATTTAGGTTTGCATAAGCAGCCCTTTTCTTGAAATTTTTGGTTCCAAGTCCTAATTTGTTTTGTAATTGGTGCCCTCTTTGAAAAATTTGTGAAGAAGGCACGCTACACTGTCTTTGGTGACTGAGTCCGGGTATAGTAAACGCAAAATACCTTTTCTTTTGGAGTGAAAGGCATTTCTTAACCTGAGAAGATAGAAATGCCAAACGTTACTCACAAAAACTTGAAATGTTTTACAAGCTGTGAAAATTTGAGGTCATTCCAACGAAAATTGTCAAAGTTATTGGCCTACGAAATAGGTGTCAAACATTTTGGAACACCCTGTACTTTCATAAAAAACTTATTTTTGTTTTATTTATTTAAAGTTAAAGATAAACTTAAAACATTTTTAAAAATTGGAAAAATATCAATTTTCTCATTCTAAAAATAATTTTCTTAAAGTGCTCTGACTCACTCAGTGATGTTTCTGCTCTTGAATTAAAATTATTTTTAAATCCATAAATTAACAGTTTTTATGAAGGAATAAACCTAAATATTAATTCATTACTGGTCTACTGTTTCAAAATCCTTTTATAAAAAAATATTGTTTTTATTTTTTCTGTATGTTTATCTAGAGATTTGTATTGTTCTTGACAATGACTCACTTCCACCTAACAATGTTTCTTTCTCTTTCTTTTTTTTTCCCTGTTCATTTTACTTTTTTGTTCATTTTTTTTTCTTTCATTCACTCTCCTTTCTTAGCAAAACAATTATTTCTGTTTGTTGCTTGCAGTCATGATTCCATTGTTTTCTTTCTTTCTTTTTTTTCAAAGCCAGTTTCTTAATGTTTTTGATGTAGTAAATTTAGTGCCATATAATTAATTAAAGCTTTTCATAAAATCTCATGATTTTTTATTTTTGATAGACTGGGTATTCTAATAATATAGATAGACTAGGTATTATAATGTTGTGAAGGATTTATCTACTTGGTCAAGCACAAACCTAAGTTAGGCACAAGGCCAATTTTACACGCTCATTATATCCCTGGGCTTTTGTAATCAGTGTTGCCCTTCACTTAGATGAGTTACTCTCTTAAGTTAACGAGCCTTGTCTGCCTGAGACAGCTGAAAGTGAATGCAATGGCTTTGACTGGGATTTGAACTCGTGTAATATGATTCCAAAGTCCAAGCGTTTACCATTGCTCCACCCTTGCTGCCCCATAATGTTGTGAAGAAGATGCAGACAATTACAAAGAATAATATTATAATGAAGAGAATTGATGAAATTTTAAAGATCAAAATTATTTTAATATTAAAAAAATGAATAAATGTGCTCATCTGAAAGTTCAAACCTCTGCCAATGTTAATGTTTTCTCTGAACAAATAAATTCTGAAAGCTTTGATATTTGATACAGTTTGAGAAATACTCAAGTTTAATCATCTAAAGATCTTTAATAAATTTTTTGTGGGTTAGGTACCAATTTTTAACTGAATCAAATTTACTTGAGTCGTATATAACTCTTAGATATGTAGGTGCTAAATTTTAAAAAATTTACTTATAAATTCTTAGAATCTTTCAAAATGTTTCTACTTCCAGCCAATGATCCTAATCACCACCAAAACCTAATCATTTATTCATTATCTATCTTTGCTAGCAGTAAAATATGAATCCAGTCAAATTATTTAATCTCTTATGCAGCAATGGCAATTTAATTTGTCTTCACCCAAACTGTATTTTGAAATGAAGCATGAAGTATCTCATTTAAAATCAATTTTTCATATAGCACCAAAAAGGTTATTTCGCTTTTTCTTACTCAGCATTAATAATACTATACAATAAACATAAAAAGATTCAACTAGAAATGAAAACATTTTTATCAGAAAATCTGCTTGCTTAGAGGTTTATAAAATTGGCAACAAATGAACCCCAACAACAGCTCAAAACTAACCTATCATTTCTTAGAAATAACTTTTTAAAATAAAAGAATTTTGAAAGATTTTATTTACTCCATAAAAAAAGTTCTTGCTTAAAGAAGAAACAAAAATGTGGTTTACTAGAAAAGAAACAACAACAAAATTTGTTCAGCTATTTTTATTGGCTTGATATCAGATTTTTATCATAAAAGATGGCACTACTGATCATTAAGCTGATTAACTGGCTAGTAATGTCTGGATTTTATTGGGAAGTGTAAAGCGTAACAAATCAGACAAACCTCTATTTTGGAAGGGAAGAGAGAATAGTGGTTAATTATGTCAATGACCCTCACAATATCCAAACATAGGTAACAAATCGGTTCTGCTGTAGAGGTGGCTGAAACCCATTTTATTGAACCAAAATGAAAGACTCAAGAAGCTACTCTTGAGTCTTTCAGTTTGGTTGCTGCTTAAATTTGCAAACTTAAGAAGTTTATTCTTGTGAAGAGATTAACCTTTTCATTGTTATTAATATCATTAGGATATTGTAATTTGCTAACTAATCAGCTCAAATAGATGAATATTTTGTAAGTCAGTTACAAAATTGAGGGATTCTGTAATTGACATCGGCTTTTCTATCTTCATTTGAATTATTGATGGGTATAATGATTTAGTAAGAGTGATATTTCTGTAAGGAAATTGGGGTTATTGTACCACTTTGGGTGTGGCTGGATTCTAGTTAACCTTTTATAGAAGCTTACAATTATTTGTAGAATAAAAGAAGCACTAAAAATATTTTACTTTTCAAAAAGATTGATTTTATTGATATATTTTTCTTGAAATTATAAGTCTCTTGCAAAATGGTTGTGTCCAAAAACTGATCAATGCACTAGGTAGGATTAAGTTGCTACTGGATTTAATCAGTCGTATTGATGCTGCTACTGGACTCTTTTTCATCAAAAGTAATGGCATGCACTCTAGTCAGAATTTGTTCCAGGGTTATATCATTAATTTTCTTTCTAATGACACTTATTGGTGTTGCCTTATGGGATTTGGTAGTCCCAGTCCAGAGTCGCATATCATTAATTTTTCTGCCATTAGAGTTCAGCTAAGAACACATTTATAGTTTTGACATATAAAGTTTCCATCAGATCACCAAAGTTAAGCAATGTCAGTACTTAGATGGGTGACCATTTATGAAAACCAGGTATAACTGTATCTTGCGCTGGGACGTGGAAATATCCAGGTTAGTGTCTGGGGGCGCTGGTAAACCACTGGGTAGTCTAAAGGCTAGCATCTAGGAGAAGGAGCACTCTGAAGTAAAACCTGAGGTCTTCCCTTAATTGGGATATACATGCAGCGGGGGACCGCTTGTGAATTCATATTCCCATAAAACTTGCCATTGAACTCGTGTTTTACAGGTTGAGCCAGCTCAACCTGCAAAGGTCAGTATGCTGACCATACACACACACAGTATGCTGACCATACACACACACATGTAAAGTCTTTGATGCCTACACAAAAATCAGTTACTAATGCAGTTATTATGGGTTGCTTAACATGATTTATGTCTGTCCCCTTTTCACAATTTTTTTACTAACACTTTGCATAAAAAAAATAATCATGACAACTAACTTCAAAGAAAATAATCCCAAGTCTCAAACTAAAAACCCAAAAACTTAAACACACAAGGAAGAGAGAAATGCAATTTCCTTATTCACTACAATTTCCTTATTTTTCTATATTTTCAATTTTTTATCTATTATTTACTTTTCTCTTTGTTTGACTCAAACAATTTTTTTTGTTTTCAAATTTCAGACATTCCAGATATTATTAGAGATTTTCTCAATGCAGACTACATTGGTGTAATTGAAAATGTATTTGCTTGTGATGTTCTAGGAGAAAATTTAAATAAACTGACCCCATCCACTATTGAAAATGCAATTAAAGATAATGTGAACAGTCTTATCACCAATGATCCTGAAAAGTAAGATTATTATTCATTATTGATGATTATAATGTGTTTTATTTAAGCATTATTTGTTCTTATAATAAAAATTGAGGAAATAAAAGACTATATTATGTTTTTTTCCTTTTTAAATCTTAACTAATCCCAGTTTGAGACTAGTTCTCCTTTTCAAGTCTGAAGATGAGGTCTAGCCTAGAAATATAACTAACAGGAAAGAACCAAGATAAAGATCTTAAAAAGAAAAAGTTTGGTAAGATTCAATGAAACCTGTATAGTAAATAACCTACTGCCAAACTCTACTAAATAAAATATCGCAATTATTCAAACCTTTGTAAATGATTATTTTTTACCCATCCACAGTGAGACTGATTTGAGTTCAGTTTTCACTTCTGTAATATTGTGATGTTTCATAGCACAAACATTTTGAATTGTATGAGATCTAAATTTATGAATATATTTGTTTCCTTTTTTTATACAGTTCATTAAAGGTTTTGGTTGTAGGCATTGCATGTCTCCAATTCTATGTCCAGAATAACTGGACTGGGCCTTTTGTTGATAGTACACCAATAAAAAAGTATTATGACATCTGGAGTTCAAACATTACTATTAAGGTAAGCATACTTCATATATCTTTACTTTTCACAGATTTTAAGATCTTATTTTTAGGACTGTAATCAATGGATAACTCATATTTATATATCCATTTCTGCAGACTATTGTTGTTATTTAACCACAATTTTGGCCAACTAATCCTATTGCCTTCTTCAAATGTATTAACTGTGACCAGGTAAGAATGTTGAATCTTGGAAATGTATTCCAAGTAATTACTGCTCTTGGATAGGGTTGAAACTGCCATCTTCAGAAAATGTTCACCGGGAACCATAGAGATCCAACGCCTCTATCCGCTGTGCTCAGAGTCATAGTTAATATACCCGAAGAAGGCCAGAGGATTACTTGACTGAAACATGGTGAAACAACAACAGTCCACAAGAATACGTATAAAGATTATGAAGCCTCATCTCAAAAAATTCCAAAAAAATAGACCAACCCATATTTAGTTTATCTTCTTTTAACTTTATTTATTTTTTCATTTTATTTAGAAAGCTGTAAATATTTATTTTCTGTACTGGAAGTTATGTAATCATTATATTCTGTAGTTTTAAAAGTAGTATTTTTTAGAATTTTGATTAAATAAAAAAATCGAATTTCTATTCTTTTCATAAATTAATTTTGTTCTTTAAAAAAAAAATAATTCAGGAAGAAGATTTGAATGTCCAAATGTTTAATGCCCTGTCGATTGATGGAGAAGAGGTCTACAAATTGAGTCGGCACTTGCCCTGTTTTTTCTTAGCCAAATGTTTGCTAATTGGGTGTCAGGATATGCTGCAACATCATTGGGTAAGTTAGATTTATTTTAAAGAGATATTTTCCTACTTGTTAAATCATTTTGGTATCTTTCTTTGTCTAGGTGCCAAAGTTGACTCTAAGCTTAAACTTAAACCTATGAGTGTATACAAAGATTTTTAATCAATTTGAACTTATTGAAAATTATTTCAAGAAATATTGTATTAAAAATGTATATATATCTGACAAAGTTATATTAGCTACAAGGCATTTGATTGGTGGAACAAATTATCATCAGGAGTAGTGAATTCAATAAAATTTAGGAACTGGTTGTAAAATATTCATTCTGCAGAGATAATAGTTATTCAATAGAAAGACAACAGATTCAAAGTATTTATACAATGAAGTATAAAGAACAACTGACAGGTCTTATGATGAAATATATATAAAAGTACATGTGAATAAAAAGTCATTATAAATACAAACATTGCCAAGGAATGATGGCATTTACACTAATAAATTCCTGTCATTTGAAATGAAGGGCCTGCTAGATTGTCACCTCATAAAACTGAATGAATCTCAGTTCTTAAAAATAGAATTGCATTCTTGTTTTTTAGATTACTAGAAAATATTTGTTCTATATTAAGCTGATAAAATTGAAACTAAAACCCTATTCTGCATAATTACTGAATTGTATTTTATTCGGTTTTTTGTAATTGACAAATCTAAGAAAATGTGAATTTTTTCTATTGTCACTCCAATTTTATCTAAATCAGAAAGTGAGAAAAAAGTGTTTTCATTCCTTCCAACCCCCATAATATTGATGAAAGAGTTGTACTAAAAATCATTGTAAGAAAGAGTGAATTAGGATTGAGAGAGGTAAAAAGATTATTGCTGCGAAAATAGTTGAATATTAAAAATTATTTTACATTTACTTATTTCTTAAAGAAACAGGTTTGTTTATTTTTTTATCTTCTGTTCTTTTTTTCTTTTTTTAATTCATTTATAAAGATTCTTCTTAGCTTGAATAAAACCTGAGGTTTATCCCTGTCATCTACTGCATCCTATGGTTGTTGGTACACTGAGTGATAACCTATTAGTCTGTTTGTGTTTATGTATTGTGTGTGTGTGTGTGTGTGTGTATTTTTATATTTATCCTAGTTGTTGTGATTTGATTAATCTATTGCATTATAATCATGATTCAACTCTCTATATATTTCTATTTATTTCTTTTCCAGAGTTATGATTGGTGGCTTATACGAACTATCTATATATACCAACATCTGCTTGATGATAAATCCCCTACTCTTAAGACACTAGCTACAGGTGCAATAGATAAAAGTAAGTTAGGTTTTCTTTAAATTCTATATTTGTTACATGTATACTTGTTTCATTGAATAACAGCAAGAGAAATTATATTGTTAAAACAAATTAATTAATTCCTTTTTATTGATTATTTCATAAGTTTTTTTTGTTACTGATAATCTTGGTTGTATTAATAACATTAGTTTATTATAAACTATTAGTTCAATCCCACCTTTGATTTTAGCAAGACTGACAAACAATATGAAATATATATATGTAACATCTTCAAAACATTTCTGAATCTTTATAATAATCAGGATCACCTCTAAAAAGTATTTATCAAAAAAGTTATAATATTCAAATTTTGAAGCTTTAGTAACTCAAGACAAAAAATAGATGTTTGCAAAAGTTTACAAATATAATCAAACAAGAGTGCAAAGAACATTGCTCTTGTATGACATTAAACCTAAGTCATTGTAACATCATAATCCAATTTAGCATTAAATAAAACTTAAATAAAACTAATCATATGACCTGATATTTTGTAATTTTAATTTTTTTTCTCTTTCAGTGACAAGCAAACTATCTCTACTTGAAGGCAATCAACAAACGTAAGTATCTTCTAATCTTTTTTTAAGTGAAAGTAGACTATTATTGTGTCATTAGGTTATAAATTAATTTCAATTTTGCTCTCTTATTTAAAACAGATGTTTTTCATATTCTTCAAAATGTTTTCAATTTGATTACTCAGGTTGAAAATCTTCAAATGTCAATAAATAAATCAATCATAATTACAAGTTGTAATGTAAATTCACATTTTTTTTTGTTCAGAAATACACATTAGATTTATATAGATGGTATATGTATTCATTTTAATTTTTGAAACTAAATTAGAATGTATATGGTTTGGTTTTTATTTTACTCTATAGAGAAGAATTTTTTAATCAACTAGAAAAAGTTGCCATTATAGTTTTTAGTATTATATGAATAGAAAAACTGAAGAATGTACTTGTTAAGTAATTGAGTATATACATGTATGTATGTATGTAGGTATATATATCAATCAGCATAGTTGTCAACTTTAAGAACTATTCATAAGAGCATTATGAATAATAATAATAATACACATTTTATCAGTTTAAGATATTGCTTGTTTTATCAAATAAAACTTATTTATTAATTTTCAAGGAATATAATTTGTACAATTTATTAATTTTACAGAATACAATTCCAAGAAATGTTTATAACCATTGGCAAAATTTAATGAAAAGTATTGATTATGAAATCAAATATCAAGAAATAGAATTGAAAAGGAACATTTTTATTTTTTTAGATGTAATTTTGGACCATACTTTATGCAAGAATTAGAATTTCAAATAATTGCCTTTTAACATGTTTAAATTTTAATGGAAAAATATTTTTTCTTCCCATTTTTTAGAGACCTGAAGATGAGATTTGAGTTAGAAATTGCCTACATCTATCAACAAGTCTATGATTACAGAAAATCTCGAGAACATTTCAAATCAGCTTGCAAACTAGCCAGCTTGGACATCTCTTTGACAGGTAGATTTTTTATTCAACTTGTGTGTGTATAGGCTGGCACATAATGAGGAGGACACATTTTATATGCTACTTTCAAAGATTAGGAATAAAACCCCACACCCTCAAATTGCTTTCATTATTTTTACTGCTTGAGCCTGGTACTGTACATAATTTTCATATACTTTCTACTCTTAAACATTAAAACTCAGGAATATAAACTAGATTTTCAATAACTGAGTAAATTATTTGAAATAGTTTAATCAGCCATTTTATTAACTTTTGTGATATTAAAACCTGTTATTTTAATGGGTATGACCAGTAGTGTGTGTGTATGTGTGTGTGTGTATGTGTGTGTGTGTGTTTGTGTGTGTGTGTGTGTGTGTTAGCGTGTTTGTGT
>JAYKTE010080633.1:0-14198 GCA_036873565.1 Xipholeptos notoides
GCATAGATTCATGTCAACATATACATAGGTGCACACAAATACATTTGCATGTGCATACATACACACTTACATATGTAATACATACATACATGTGCATACATACACACTTACATATAGAGTACCAGCATGTTGAGACCTTGTGGGCTAGATTTTCTTCTCTAGCTTTTCTAGGAAGGGCCATAAAGTGGGGTTAGATGTTTTTTGAAAGTCAGCCCAGGCCTCTCAAACTAAAATCACAATATTAATTTATTGTACAACTAAGTGAGGCAGATAGTATACTTTGCTGACAGTTCTTAAAGAACAATTGATAAAGTTTTAATTTTATAATTCCTTTATTTGGTTAGAGGGTCGGTACAAAGTTAGAGTGGGTATTGTGTTGAATCAACTAGTTTGGATTTTTGCCTTAATCCAAAAGATATATATTCTACCTCTTCCTAATCATTTTGCATTTGCAATTTTGGTGTTGTAATGTTTAAAGCCATTTCTGTAGGTTAACAAAAAGGGTCCCAGTTTTGAATTAATTTGAAATTTAAAAAAAAGGATATCACATAGCCCAAAATGTAAATATTGGTTTATTAAAAATATTCAAAAAAAAGATATTTTAATGATTCACATAAAGAGTAATCCCCTTGGGTATACAATCCAGGTAAAAAGTATAAAGTCCAATAGATTCATACCACTTAGGGTATTTTTCTGTTTCAACAAATCAAGTTAAATGACTTGTTTTCTTAAGTCAAAATTGTAATTACAATGTTTAAAAAGATTGAATTGCTTGTTTCATTATAGAAAAAAATCAATACGGCTATCTCCTTCCTTGGTCAAAGAAAATCTAAATTATAATTTTCCTTGTATATAAATTTTTGTGAACTGTTGTCCTCATCCTTAGAGTTGTTGTTTCACTATGTTTTGGCCAGGAAATTCCCCGGCCTTCGTGGAGAGCAGTAATTGCTGTGGATACAGTTCCTAGACTCAACATTCCTATTCTGGTGAAGATTCTCAAATACAACAAGAAGGTACCTGAGTTTGGTCACCTGAAGAATGCCAAAAGCTTCATCGGTCAAAATGTTGCAAGGGTAACAATGATTAGAATGAGGACAACAGTCCAAAAAATAGATCTACAAATTAATTCTTATATTAAAATTTGTGAAATTTTTTCTCCAACTCTAGTGCATTATAACTATGGCTGTGACAATATACTTTTATTAAATAATATTCTTGTCACAGCCTTAATAACTATGGCTGTGACAAGAATATTCTTTAATAAAAGCATATTGTCACAGCCAAACTAATAACTACAGAATTAAAAGAAAAGGTAAAATCACAAAATAGTCAATTAACAACAAGCATATTCTTTAATAAAAGCTTATTGTCACTACCCTAATTATAACTGGATTTGTATGAAGATAGACAATATCAAGATAAAGATAGACAATATCAGCATACAAGAAATATTGTAACTAATGTTTCAAAATAATTGCAATTAGCTGCAATTTATAGAGAGAAGATAGCATTGAAACAAAGTTCACAAGGAGAAAAATAAATCAAATATTCCATGCTGAATGTAATTATCAAAAGGTATTTCAGTATTTTAGAAGCCTCTGCTTCATATGATCATTTTATAAAGCTGTTATTTAGGCTATTTTAGTGATCAGCAGTGGCATCCTTTCTAATCTCGTGCAATGTTTATTTACACTTTAGTTTCTATGCTGTATATCAGCATAAAATGGTTATAGCAGCTATTTTAAAAATTCAAATTTTTCAGATTCACTATTTACCTGACCTGTTACAATATTTGATTCACTGTTCTCTAACCTGGTTTGATTATCTTGTACTCGATTGAACTTATTCTATTATTAACACAGATCTCTTATGTTAATATCAGTGTGAACTATTTGGTTTTTTTTACCTAGAGTGATTTTAAATACTCACATAATATATTTCTCCATTAATTCTAGAGACAGTTATTATCTAAGCTGAATTAAACGATCGTTCTTATTTTAGATATTCACAAGATGTATTTCTACATTAATTCTGTAGATAATGATTATGTAAGCATAATTGAATGATTATCCTTATTTTGAATATTGACAGGATGTATTTTTGTATTAATTCTGGAGACAATTATAATTTCTATTTGTACTTCTTTATTTAAAGTCAAATCTTCCATGTTAATATACAAACAATGATTTGCCAATCTTCTTACTCTACAACTGAACTTTAATTCTTGTCTCTGCTTTTATTGTAGCTGTGAACATAAAGAAATTAAATGAGAATAATAATTTATCAAAAATAGTCTGTTGTAGAATCATTAGAAATTCTAAGTTTTTTCAAAAAAGTAGCCATTGATTCATTGTGCTATATGAAGTTGTCAATTTAATTTAAATTTCAATAAAAAGGCTTTCATATTGATAGATTCTAGTAAGTTATAATCAACTATTATAGTGTGAAAGAGATTCCCATATATTAGAAATAATTTAGTTTAATCAAAATCCAGTAGTGGCTTATTAATAAAACTATCTTTTGTGCAACTCCAACATGTGTTTCCTTATTGTTGTAATGTAGTGTGAAGTAAAACAAGGTAGTGCATCTTCCTTTCTAAGAGGAAAAGAAGCTTCAAAGTGCATGTTGAGTGAGAGGCAGAAAGAATTACTAGCAAACAAATGTATCACCAGGAGAACACAGTCTGAGCAACAGAGCTATTTGTATTTATTATACAGTGAACATCTCATAATTGCTATGACTATAGTTATTAGCCATAAAGTTACAGTAAAGAAAATACAGGAGGGTACCCACCAATATGAGTTTAAACCTGAACTGTTTGTATATCTTCATAGATATGATTTATATTTAAACTTTTTCATTTGATAGTATCCATATTGATAAAATATATGAAAGTCAAATGCTGCCTATAAATTTAGGAGATTAATTTTTTAAAATAGTGCCAAATTCCAAATCTATTTCTTCATGTTTGTTTCAATAATCTGCCTTCTAACTATTTACCTCTTCCCCCTTTAACTATACCTTTTTATTTCCTTATTCAGTCGATTATCTGTCCTTTTGGAGTTGTTTTCCAATTTGAAGTTGATTAATCCATTTTTCAGTTGATTGTTACATTTTGAAGTGGATTAATTCTTTTACTTGAATATAAGTCTATTTTGAAGTTGAAAGGTATAACTGACTCACCTTTCAAATCATTGCCTATGATATCATTTCTCTACCTGAAGTTTCATAGCTAATATGTAACACAGGCAACAGATAAAGCAGGTTTGAACTCAGCATACCAGGCTAGAAATCCAGCATGTCAAATATAATCTTGGTATTATAAACCACTGCTTCCAAGACTTCAAAGGCCTGATCCAACAATTATTACATAGTGGCTGGAGTAAATTTGTAAATTTATGATGACAATAGAGTATGTAAATAAATTGAGGTGTGCATAGAAATGTTTTATTTGATAAGAAACTGAGCCTTCTTCATATAATGTATTACATGTGGAAAATCAGATATGAACATGCCCACTTACATGTACATTAATGTGTGCATCAGTTCTAAGATACAAAAGAAGTGTTGATCATTTGTATGAGTAGAGAGAGTAACAAAAGAAAAAAAAGTAAATCAGATATAAGTAAAAAAAAAAAAGGAAAGCAAATGAAGAAGATAAGTAAACAAGGATGATGAAAAAGAAGTTGAAGGGCAAATGAAGGAGAAGAATAGAAAATGAAGAAGAAAAAAATGTGGCAAATGAAGAAGAAAAAAAGTTGAGAAGCGAATGAAGGAGAAGAGCTGTAAATGAAGAAGAAAAGTAAATTAGGAAAAAGAGATAGAAGTAAAGGAGTAAAATAAAGAAGAATTCAAATAAACGGAGAAGAAAAAGAAGAAAAGAGAATAAAGGAGAAAAAAGTAAATGAAGAGGAAGAAAAGGAAATAAAGAGGAAAATATTTTTTTTAAAGTAATGAAGAAAAAGGAGTAATGGAAAAGAAAAGTAATAGAAGAAAATTAAATGAAGAAAAAATAAAAGAAGACAAGAAAAGTAAGTGAGAAAAAAAAAGAAGAAAAGTAAATGAGAAATAAATGAAAAAGAAAAAAAATGAGAAATAAATGAAGAAAAAATGTAAGAAAACGAGAAGGAAAGTAGATAAAGGAAAAGAAAAGTAGAGACAGGAAAAAAGTAAATAAAGAAGAAATTGATACAATCAAGAAGAAAAGTAAGAGAATAAAAAATAATGAATAATTATTATAATGAAAAGAAGAGGAGAAAAGAAAAGGAAATCAGAACTAGAAGAAAGTAGAAAACAGTCAAAAAGACAAAGAAGAATGATGGGGGAATAATACTGATAATAATAATAATAATACCTATAAGAAAACCTAGACAAAGAAAACAGAGAGAGAGAGAGAGAGAGAAAGAGAGAGAGAGAGAGAGAGAGAGAGAGAGAGAGAGAGAGAGATTGTGATTTATGGATTATGAAGAGAAAGAGGTTTTTGAGAATGGGATGATAGGGAATAGGGTTAGATTGGCCAGATGGGTGGGTTGGGTTACATTTAGGGTTTCTGATTGGAGAAGTTTTATAAAGCTGTGGGCATACTTAAATCAGTACTCAGTTACTTTGGTCATTAATAAGGCAACACATTTGCCTTGAATTATAGTGAAAGTCTACCCTGTAATGAATTCTAACAGGTGCTTGCTCAGGGTCAAAAACGTTCTAATGAGAGTGATGTGGAACCCTAATTTTCAAAAGATTCTTTATTTTAATTTTTCATGGTGAGTAATGATCACATATACATATGTATGTATGTGTGAATTTTTTTACATTTTTCACAGGTAGAAGAAAAATATTACTTTCCGCCTGAAACAGTTTTCAGAAAAATTAAGAATTTTTTTTTTTTATGGAATTTCATAAAAGCCTGAATCAATTTTGCCATTTATATAAATATTACTGTCTGTCTGAAATAGTTTACAGTAAAATCAATTTTTTTTTCGAGGAATTTCATAAAAGACTGAATAAATTCTGCCATTTAATATAGATAATACTATCAGTAAAATCAAGTGTTTTTTTTTTCATGGGAATTCATAAAAACCTAAATCAATTTTACCATTTAGTTATTTAAAATGAAAACCTTCTGAAATTATTTTTTGAATAAAGGAAAAAAGTGCTAAATATTTGAAATCAAAAGTAAAATTTTAAACTATTTTTTTATATAAAGTAAAATATAAGCACAAGACTCATTTTGTTCATCAAATGATTCCTATGATGATTTCTAGATAATAACTTTACTTTAAAATATATATTTTTACATTAGTTGAAATACTATTCATTCAATCAAATTTTATAAAAACTGAATTATCATAAAAATGAAGACATTCAAAATGTATTTTTGAAATTAAAATTTTTAAGCCAAAAAATAAAATATGGTGTATCAATCCTTGATAATCTGACAAAAATTGATATTTTAGATAAAATCATACCATTAAAAGCTATTTTAACAGCAACAGTGGGAGAAGCTTGAACCCTGAAATCATATTATAAGAGTTCAAGTTCCAGTCAACAGCTTCACATTCACTTTCCACTGCCTTGGACAGGTGAGGCTCATTAACTTGGGAAAGTAACTCATCTAGGTGTGAGGATAACACTGATTCCAAAAACCAGGTTGTATGAGACCCATCAACTTAAGGAGAGTAACTCATCTACGTGAAGAATAACACTGATTCAATAGAGTTTGGGAAATTTATATGCCTAACTCGGTTTGGAGCTCAATCAGGTGTATATCATACCATTAAAAGCTCTCAGATTAAATTTGAATTTCATATTTTGAGTGTTATTATTCCAGTAAATGTTTTCAATCTAGATATATCACACCCCTACAGTATCCCTTTTTTTTTCAAGTTCTGTGCCACCGAAAATGAGAGTTATCCACAAAAAATAAGTATAAGTCTTTTTATGAAATGAATAATTTCTGGTGAATTTCCTTTATAGATAAACACTAAAAATCTTACAAAGATTGAATAATTTCCTGTTTTTTTGGTAAATTCTTTATAAATTGATTTACCTTTTTGTCCCTAAACAAAAAATTCATTCTTATAGGATTAGTAGTCCTTAAATTGTTTTCCTTATTCCACTTTCTTTTATTTCATCACCCCTTTTTTAATTATTTCATCATTGAAAAAAATATAAATATTTTTAATTTCTATTATATAATCTTAAAGTTATTTTTCAAAATCCTATGGTTTATTAAAAAGAAAAGAAACACTTCTTTTGCTTTTATTTTATACATTTGTATTGTATATTTTTAATTTTCTATTCTTTTAAATTTTCATTTTTTCAAAATCTTTTTCTTTTATTTTGAAGTTTATCAAATGAAATATATTATATACTTAAAAAAGCAATAATGTTTTTCAATTGATATAAACCTAATGATTATTTTTGTCATTTTAAAACTGATAGATCAAAATAAATTGAAAAAACTCTTAGGATCATTCTCATCAATTGTAACATATAAATAGCAGTTATTTAATATTTTGAATGCCAATTATTATCTAAATAATACACAGCCATTATTATTTTCTCCATTTACAAAATTCTTATTTATTTTTTTAAGGAAGGGAGAGGCTACAGTTTTTGTTTTTTTTAATATTCCCCTAAGACAGAGAGAAAAAATACAAATTCACTAGAATAAAACTGCAATAAAAAGGAAATAGAATAAAATAAATAATAGAAAAAAATAAAATATTAAATTATAGATTTAGGCAGTAATAAAATGTAAACTTTAAAATGCATGGAATGAAATAAATTGAATAAAATGAGAAGCCATGGCAAATGTAAAATAAAACATTATAATAAAGCTTTTAATAGGCATAAAGAAATATGCTTAAAATGCTGAAGAAAATAAAATTACATGAATCATGAAAAATATAGGTTTGTGAATAGAAATAGAGGAAGCATTAAAACTAAATTTAAATAAATATGAAGAAAAATGTATATGCACATTACAGTATATATATGGAAGTGAAAATATATCAAAAATTGTGTACGTTGAAATGTATGGGTGTAAGAAATTGCAAGCAACACAATGTATATGCATAAATAAGTGTAGAAGTGAATTGTAAGAATGTAAGAAATGACATAAGTTTGTTTAGCTTTACAGCATATCAACATTTTTAGGTCATTTAGTACCGAGAACAATCATTTTTTAGAAACATTCTTTTTGTGTACACATAGTTTTTTTAATAACACAATATGCACTATCTAATTAAGTGTGAAAAACATGTGTGATTGAATGAGTTTAGTGAGTGTAAGTTGGTATAAACATATACGCATTTATTTGTGTGTGTATATTTACAGGATAACTGTATTGAGTTATGTAATGGTCAGTCAGAGATTCTACTTGATTAGATTCTTTTAACACAAAAATCTTTATGTGACTATCAATTACCTAAACTGGATTGATTTTGGATGTTCACAAGATATATTTCACTATTAATTCTGGAGATAATTATAATCAAAGCTGAATTGAATGATAATACTTATTTTGTGTATTCACAAGATGTATTTCTCAATTAATTTTGCAGATAATTATTATCTAAACTGAATTGAATGGTCATTCTTATTTTGTATTTCCACATTAATTCTGGAGATAATTATTATTTCTATTTGTACTTCTTTATTTAAAGTCAAATCTTTCTTGTTAGTATCCAAACAATCATTTGCCATTCTTCTTGCTGTTCAACCCAATTTTAATTTCTTTCACTCTTTTGATTGCAGACTTAAACTTAAACAAATTGAGGATCATTAAAAATTATAAGTCATTTTGAAAAAGTTGGTTTGAAGCCAAGAATTCATTGTATTCTCTTAAGTTGACAATTTGATGCATTTCAATTTCAGAATGTTCTCCCATTCATAGATTGTAATAACTTACAAGGGTCATTCCAAAAGTGATGCATCCTGAACTGTTATGATGACTGAACTTAGGAATTCATGGCCTCAAAGCTTCATCTCTCTGTTGCAAATATTGACAGTGTGAGACTCTTAGAAAGAGTCATGGACGTGCATCGGAAGCTGAGATGTGTCATTAAATTCCTCCAAAAATTGAATCATCACTGTTGGTTAGGAGACTAACTTTACATTTTTTATTCAACTACACTAGCCTGGTCTGACATAGCCCACCTAATGCAAGCTGGGTGGAGAAGAGAGAAAGAGAGAGTGAATTAGAAATCAGGCTAATGAAATTGCACACTTTCTTATTCGATCTTACTCTGCAGGAATATGGAAATCCTGGATACTGGGACTTTTGCAATATAAAACAATAAGAAATAAAACTAACTCCATTGGATAGGCAAGCAGTTGGTGAGATACTATGTAAATTGCTCATTAGCATCACTATGATTGAATTGAAATAGTTTTATAGACTCCGACTGATAGAATTTTGATTCAATTTTGATTCATGCTGGACATATACTTACAATTTGGATAGCTGCACTGATGATTCATTGATCAGGGAAGAGGCCTATATGTATATTGATATATATAATCATATGTACTAGCTCTATCATAGATGTTGAGCATTTTTCCCTAACAAGATTGCCACTGTATAATACCTTTTTTTGGTCACTTTATCCATGAAGTTCATACGAATAAATGACTTATGAAGAACATTAACAATTATGTAAATTGCCTACAAGGTAAGATATTCTTGAAGATGAGTAACTGGAACTATGTGATTGATTGATTGATTGATTGATCGATTAGTTGGTTTGTTTTATGGTATATAAACCTTTTTGGTTATTTAAGGGTGATAACAATCATTTTTTAATGAACGCATTTTTTTTCATAGCACTGCATGCAGTTTAATCTATAGTTGGATGCAATATGGGGATTCATACCTTTCCCAAGGTATGTGAACCTAATGGAAAGACTAGGATTTGAAAAAGAGAATTACGATGTGAAAGTTTAAAGGCTTATCAACCGTCTCAAATGCACGTGTACTCAAGTGAATGATTGTGTGTATATTTTATTACATGTGTGTTTAAATAAACGAGTGTGTTTGATTGTGTACCTACAATTAAATGTGCTTAACCGAGTTTAATTGTGTGACTGTTTGAAGAACTGTATGAAGAGTTTGTATGTGTATGTGTGTGTGTGTGTGTGTGTGTTTATTTGAGCATGAAAGTGTGGCAGGAAGGAACTTAAAAAGGCTAAAAAGAGCCCTGCCAGTAAAAACAATTTAAATGTAAAGAAAATAAAATGTTTGAAAACTGCATGTAATGAATACAACTGATTACCATTATCAAGTTACACATTAAAATAAAACTGCCTCTAAAAAACATCAGAAAGACAGACAGGTAAAAAACAAACAGAGAGAAGGGATGTAAAGAATTCAAGAAAACCATTCATGAAACCAAATTAAAGAATGTAATAAGATATATCATGTATTTAGAAAGCATGTAAAAAAAACTCTAAGAACAAAATAAACATTGATAATAATGTATATAATTTAAAAGTTTTATTCATTTTATTTTATTTTATTTAAACATATGTATATAGACCTTTTTTTAAAAAATTGATCAAAACAAATAGAAAAAGGTTAAGCTTTTAAAAAAATCTAAACAGCAAATTAAAAAGAAATGTCTGGTTTAGATTTAAAATAAACATTAAGAATAAAATATTAAAAGAGCTCCACATAAAAAAACTGAAATTTTGAAATTATAGACATTATCCAATTATTGAAATTTGGTTGATGGATAACAACTAGTAATCACACATACTGTCTCAAATTGTGAGATTTTTTTAAATCGTGAATAAAAATAAAATTTTATAAATGCCAAAAAAAGAAGAAAAAAACTTCAAACATCAAATATTCTGAGGGGAAAAAGGATTAAGATAAATTAAAAAAAAAAAACCTACAATAAAAATCATAATATTCTTTTTAAAATTATTTAATCTTTAAGAAAGTCTAGAACATAAAAAACAAAGTGAAAGATCTTGTTTATATTTAAAATAGACATGAATATTATAAAAGAAACAATATTTAAATCAACCACATAAAAAAATATATTGTGAAAAATTATAGACAGTATATAATTCAAATGTCTGTATTTAAAAGCAAAGAAATATTATATTACCTTTTGAATAGGTTGAAGTAAGGGCAAAGGAAGCAAAAAATTTGACAGGTTTTATTTTTGATTCAATTTAAAAACAAAAGCCTTTTCCCCCTTTAATAAAACAAAGTAGCAGTTTTTTTTCTTTTTTTTTTCTTTTTGCAAAATTTAATAAAAGAATATGAAACATTAAACAGAGCTAAGATTTAAAAAAAAAACAAATAATTTTTTAAATTGAAAAAAAAAGAAATAAAAAACCTAGAGAGCTTTAGAAATAGAATACAATATAAAATCCTTGGTGATGGCAATAGTGATGGTGATGACGGTGAAGAAAATAATGATAATATTGGCTATAATAATTATAATAATAACGATAATAAATACTTTTGAATTTTGTAACACAAACTCCCCTTTAAAAAACCAATTACAGCTTTAAAGCATCCTGAGGGTATGGCTGTCTGTCCATGTTTCTATGTGTGTGTGAATATATATGCCCTCTCCTCTCTCTCTCTCTCTCCGCCTCTCTCGCCCTCTCATACACACCAAAATTCAGAAGAAGTCCTTAAGGGTAACATTTCAACACACTGATGCTCAGATATTAAAATCTTATTTTCCCCCTTTCCATTACCACTTTGCTGTTTCATCTTTTTCTCCTCTTTCTCTTGTTGGCTCATATTATGTTTTCCTGTCACTCACACCCTCTTGCCTCCACCAAAAAACCCCTCAAGCTGTTTTTGTAATTCTTTATTTTAAAATAAAACAAACTAAAAAACTATAAAAACTAGAGTTTAAAATGAAATAAAATAGAATAAAAAGGAGAGAGAACATAGGTTTAGGAAATAAATGGATAAATGCGGTATAATTCTAAATGACGTTTGACACAAATTTTACAAAAACTAAAAAAAATTTGAATCAAAACCAAAAAAAATTTGTAAACAAATTGAAAAAATAGAAAATAAATTTAAAGTCAGGAAGATGATAGGGAAGAGGGAGAGCAGAAAGGAGGAGCAGAAAATGAATATAAAGAGGAAAAGATTAAAAAAAGACATTTAAAAAAGAGGAGTATAGAAAAGAAAGAAATAAAAAGATTGGATTAAGGAATAAGAAAGAAAGAAAGAAAGAAAGAAAAAGGAATGAAAGTCAGAAAGAAAGAAAGAACAAAAGAAAGAATGAAAGATAGAACGAAAGAAAGAAAGAGAGATTGGATTAAGGAATAAGAAAGAAAGAAAGAAAGAAAAAAGGAATGAAAGTCAGAAAGAAAGAAAGAACAAAAGAAACGAAAGAAAGAAAGAGAGATTAGGTTAAGGGATAAGAAAGAAAGAGAGATTAGGTTAAGGGATAAGAAAGAAAGAAAGAAAGAAAGAGAGAGATAGGTTAGGGGATAAGAAAGAAAGAAAGAAAGAAAGAGAGAGAGATTGGTTCAAGAAAGAAAGAGATTGGGTTAAAGGATAAGAAAGAAAGAAAGAAAGAAAGAAAGAATGAAAAAGAGAGGTTAAGTTTGAAAGAAAAACAAAAGAAAAAAGAGATTAGATTAAGAAAGAAAGTGCAAAACTGAGGAAAGAAAAAAAGGAAAAGGGAGATTAGGTTAAGAGATAAGAAAGAAAAATATAGAAAAAGAAGAAAATATTTTTTTAAATCTTAAAATTCGAAAGACTAAAAAACAAAAAATAGGAATCAAAGATTTTGAAGAAAAAAGAAATACAGTATAAAAAGAAAGAAAAAAGAAAAAATAAATACAGTATAAAAAGAAGGAAAAAAGAAAAAAGAAATACAGTATAAAAAGAAAGAAAAAAGAAAAAAGAAATACAGTATAAAAAGAAAGAAAAAAGAAAAAAGAAAACAGATATGTTAGAGAAAAAAAAGAGAGAAATAAAGACCTTGTAGAGTAAAAATAAAATCGGGGAAGAAAAGAATCTCTTTCAAGAAGAATAAAGATAAAATACAAGGAGAAAGATTTTCAAGAAGGAAAATATTGTCAAAAAAAAAAAGGAGAAATTTGTAAAAAATAAAACATGAAAAAAAAACAAGAAAATGTTAATATTTGTTGCTTGAACCTTTTAAAATTCATTTTTGCAGTATTTCATTGAAAACTGCAAATACAAATACTTAGAAATATTTGTGTAATTCTATGCATAATTTTTTTTTGTTATGTGACCATTGTGTTTTAAAACTTCATCTTTGAAGAAAGAAGTAAAGAGGAGAAAAATAAGAAAAGTGAATATAATGTATAAGGTAGGGCAGAAATAACAGGTGTTTTGTTATTACTCTGCCTTATGTTATTAGAACATAGTATTACTCTGTCTTATGTTATTACAACATTGTACATTAATATAACATTTTTTTTTTTGGGGGGGGGGTTCTTTTTAAAAAAAAATGCCATTTCATAATTAAATAATTAATTATTTTGATTGTTTAAGATAAAAGTTCAAATTTGGACAATTAAACAAGGTTTTTGTATATGAGAGCTACATGAAGAGCAACAAGTCAGCAAAAATAGTTATTGCATCAAAGATATCACATTTTACTTTATAAAATGGCAAACCTTTTTGAATAAATCAAAGAAAAAAAAAATCTTATTTCCAATAAAATTTTATGATTTCAGGATTTTATTTAAAAAATACCTATTATTTCTACCCCACCTTGTACTAATCTCACTAAGCAACAAAAACTGAATTTTGTTTTGACAATGTTTCTTTATCTCCATTGGATTATTAAGAATTGATTGATGATTGATTGGTTTATTTAATGGCATATGAGCCTTTGTTATTTTTTTTAACTTCATATGAATCACTAATAGCAAACTAATATTAAAAACAATTTTTTTTTTCTTTTCGAAAAATGAGGTCATTTCAAATGTAATGCTCCTATTATTTTTTATTCTGCCCAAAAGGATTAGAGGGGATTGCAAATTGCATTGTTAATATGAATAAACTTATGCATTCACAACCCAAAAGTTTCATCTCTCTGTTGCAGTCCTGTCCTCATAGCTTTTCAACTTTTTTAGATAAAAAATAAGAGCTATTACTTTTGGAATTACCTTAATATCATAAAAAGATAGCAATTGTATTATTCAACCCAAATCTAGAAGGAACAAGGGGATCCAAGGAGCTTATCCTTTAAGTGGACATAAAGGATTTACTACAATTTGAAATTGTTTACACCAATTCCCACTATGTGTCTAGATTTCAGTCATCTAACAAAGAGAAAGAAAGTGTGAAGAGAAACAGAAAAAGATAGGAAGAGGACACAAAAGAAAAAAGATAGAAAGAAAGAGAAAAAAAGTGTAGAAAGAAAGAAAAAAGATAAAAAGAGTATAGGTTAATCATAAATATGTAAGGAAGAAAAAGTAAGAAAAGTAAAAAAATATTTTACAAATGAAAAAGAAAGAAAAACATGTTAATAAAGAAAAAAAAAGAAAAAGGGGTAGAAGAGATAGTTACATACATAAACTGACAGATAGTTACCTAGACAGACAGACAGGCATATAGTTACATAGATGAATTGACAGGTAGAAAGTTACAGGCATGCAGGTAGATAATTACATAGGTTGACAGGCAGATAGTTACATAGACAGACATGCAGCCAGATAGTTACATAGATAGACAGGCAGTCAGATAGTTACATAGATAGACAGACAGACAGATAGTTACATAGATAAATTGACAGGCACATAGTTACATTGACAGGTGGGCAGGTAGATAGTTACATGATAAATTGAGAGGCAGATAGTTACATAGACAGAGAGCCAGATAGTTACATAAACAGGCAGATGGTTACATAGATGGGTGGGCAGCCAGATAGTTACATAGACAGACAGGCAACCAGATAGTTACATAGACAGAAAGCCAGATAGTTACATAGACAAACAGCCAGAAAGTTACATGGAAAGACAGTCAGCCAGATAATTACATAGACAGCCAGCTATTTACATAGCCAGCCAGCCAGCCAGATAGTTACATAGATCAATAAACAGACAGATAGTTACATAGATGGACCGATAGAGATAAAAAGATAGATAGATATGCATACAAACTGAGAGGGAGAGGGAGAGGGAGAGAGAGAGAGAGAGAGAGAGAGAGAGAGAGAGAGAGAGAGAGAGAGAGAGAG
>JAYKTE010080744.1:0-14197 GCA_036873565.1 Xipholeptos notoides
TCCTGACGAGCCATAAAATAGCGAAACAGGCCTGTAGAAGGATTGCAATATTTTATATATATATATATATATATATATATATATATGTATGTACAGATATGTTTATGTATACCTACATACACATTAACAAGTATTAATATAAATACACACCTACAAAAAACGCACCTACACACATACATGTCCATTAAAAAATGGAATTATTTGTATACTTTTCAAATGTAAATATTTTCATTTATTTCTTTAGAATTTTATACCAGTATAATGCCATCTTTTTCTCTTTTTTTTAAATAAACACAACAAAATAACAATCAATTTTCATAACTATAATAGGCCGATTGTACAAAAGATGACATTATACGTAACAAATCACAAAGGTAAACATTGTCTTAATGACAAAACTGTACAAAGACATAAAGGCTTAAAAAGTAAAGCAATCATAAAGAAAATGAGAAATAATGATTTATGAAGAATACGATCTTCAAATTATTTAATTTTACAACACGAAATACTTAAAAATTTCACTATGTAAAAAAAAATGACATAATTGCTACATTTTATATCATTGTTGTTTCTCATCAAGAATATTATTACTAATGTATTAATTGTTTTATTTCCTATCAATATTAAACAATATATAATTAATAGTTTGTTTGTTAATCCTTCAGAAAACAACTTGATCATGGGCAATATTTTGAGTTTTACCATTAGAAGCATGGACAAGACCTGGCCGTAAGATAAACAACGTCCTTCTCAATGCAAACCAGCAACTTGCATCTAACGAGATAATTCATTGATAGACATTACCAAAAACACATATGGGAAGACTGAGGTTTTTTGAACTCAAATGATTTGTTAGCAGAAAATAAAGGAATAAAAATATGTTCATTTTGTCCTAAATAAAAAAAGACTATTATTCAAACTATTCACACGAATATGTTTTCATCTGTATTAGAAACTTCGGGAAATCTGGAAAAGTTTAGCTAAAATCACCAGAAACATCTTAGCAAATTATCTCAACAAATAGTTACGTAAATCTATCAGCTTCCAAAAGGTTATTGAAACATTGTATGTATATTCGTCCAACACAATCAAACAAAACATTACTAGTCAACAACTAGAGAATATTTTCTACAGAATATATTCTGGTTTAAATAAAAGGTCAAGTTCGAAATTCTGTGACTCCGGATTACGAAAAGAAGGTTTCCCTGTCCTTACACCTGAAGACGGCCGAAGGGTTTATCGGCCGAAACGTTGTGAAAATAACAATGACAAGGATAAACACAGGTCAAAAAATAGTTGTATTAATTATAAAGCCTCATCCCAAGGATTGTGAAGGTAACAATGATAAGGATGAGGATCTCAGTCCGAAAAATAGTTGTAGAAATTATCAAGCCTCATCCCAATGATTGTGAAGGTAACAATAATAAGGATGAGGACCTCAGTCCGAAAAATAGTTGTACAAATTATCAAGCCACATCCCAAGGATTCCGAAAAACCAACAACAGAATATTTACTTATTCACCTTATACTTTAGAATTAGATTCTAACATGCATGATGTTTGAGCTCTTCCATTTTCAGCGAGTAAAATTCCACCAATTCTAGTTGTTGCCACATCTTAGTATATTTCTGTTCTTTCACTTTTGGGGCAAAAAGTAATGTCACATTTTGAAAGTTATTTTTTAAAAGTTGAAGTGCTAAATGTGTTTAAAAGTGTTTAATGCCGTGTAAATCAATTTTAAAATCAATGTCAAAGTTGCTGAAGAGCTGGAGATGAATTATTTTCTGCATTATGAATGATGTAAGGACTTGATATACGAGACAAGAAACCCCGATCTTATATATGTAAATAATAAATATTTATAAGATATCTGTATAGTACTTAACCCGTTGGACCCTGACTTAACAAAATTACTAACTAGCCAACCAGAGCCGTCCCATTAACCCTTTGGACCCTGACTTAACAAAACTACTAACTAGCCAACCAAAGCCGTACTATAAGACCATAGACAGCCACAATATCGGTCGTGTCGTTTTTTGCATAATGCCACCTGGTGGTTCGAAAAGGTGCACTTGGAATGCATTAGAGTATACTCAAGCATCACAAGAATAAAATAATTAATTAATTCTGCGGAAAAGTCAGTAACAGGTGTTTGAATTAGTAATTATAAAAAATAATGTTTGAACTAGTAATCATAAAAACATAGTCACTAATAATAATAGCGTTATTATGATTAATTGATTTGGATATGAATATAATCATAATAATAATGAAATAATGAAAAGTAATAATGAAAATAATGGGAATGATATATTGAAAATAGCGACAACAATAACAGTAACATTGTTTATAATAACAACGACGACACCAGGAACAACATCAAGTAGAGTAAGAAGCAACGGCATTAGCGACAACAACGATAAAAACAACAACAACAACAACAATAATAATTGTATGACTCGTTTTTACTTACTGTAATCCGTTGACAAAAAATTTTTCTGTAATATAATCCCGGCAATTCGAATTTTCAAAAGCTAAATAAAATTTGTAATCCTTATTAAGCATTTCAAAGCATCTATCAGCCACATGCCGTGGACACTTTAAAGGCCCGCACGCTCCGTATATATCGACTGCAATATGATTTGACAGTTCGTCGGCATATTCTCTTCGACGGTTTTGTGCTCCACAGTTCGATACAAACCACGCTACTTTTTTGCTTTTTTCTTTGGCATAGTTCTTTACTTGATTCTTTTGCGTCTGAGACGCGTTGTAGAATCTGAATTTTTCGTACGGTGCGACGATAGTGCTATCGCGGCGGTAGGTTGCTGTCCAATTGAAAAGGTTTTTTACGGAGCCCAAACCTGGTGTATGGTAAGGGCACTCCAGCATGTAAAGAATCCATATTTGGTTCAATGGCCTCGGCCCGTTGACAGAGATCGCCGCGTGATGGAATAGAGCGGCCTCGGCATCGACCATGCGGGCCCGATCATCAGTTAAGAAGCAGTTGCTGACTTGACATTTATTCTCAATGAATATCTCGCGGCCACGTTTGACCTGAGCCACACCAAAACCATTGTAAAGAACAATAGTCTTCGGTTTCTGTGAGAAAGTTGCTGGCGACGCTAATGTCTGATTATTTTTCTGCTTCCCAGAGTCTAATTTCTTTACGGCAGCCCTCGCCACCGACATTTTTTCATTGGAGGGTTTGATCTGTTTCTTGTGCGCAATGGGCCCATTCTTTAGGGGTAGGTATTTCAACTGGGCCTCGATCCGATCGTCTCCTGGATCGTCTTCTGGCCAAATGTTTAGCTTTTCCGAAACAGGAGCTTTTCCGTGTCGATTGAGTACCGCTGACAAATTCTGTTTTAGACGGGTGCCGTTTATAGCTCTCCGTATCGCGATTATTCTAGAACTCGATTTCTTAAAGTCTTTTTGGCTATCGGATCGCTGCTGTTGCAGTTGCTGCCTTTGCTCTTGTTGTTGTTGTTCCTGCTGTTGCTGTTGGTGCTGTTGATGTTGCCCTTTTGCCTTCAGATGGAACAGGAAGGGTGCCACGGATGAGAGGGTTGCCGAAGATTCATCACCGAGCTCGTGGCGAGAGATGATGTTTTTTGCCATCCCCCAAGGGTGGTGACGGGGTTTATTGCTGCTATAACCAGCATCGTCTCTCCTACCACCATCACCACCGTTCGATTGTGTATACGTGTGTTCCCACAACTTGTGGTTGTACAAATTGAATCCTACCAGGAAGAGAACACTAGTGAAGAATATCCAAGTAAATGTCTTTTTTAGGCTGAACCTCATGGTGTGCGTGTGTGTGCACCTGTGTTTGCCAGTGTTTGTTTGTTTGTGTGTGTATGTGTCAGTGTTTATTCTTTTTTTTTTGCGAATACACTCAGCCTTAAGAACTGAAGTGTTTTTTTTTGGGGGGGGAGGGGACTCACTCACCTGACTTTAGTGAAGGTGAGATTTGGCTTTTTTTTTTTATGATACAATCCTGAAACATTTATAAATCTATGTGTTGCAGTTAGATAATGCGTACATACATACATACATACCTTCATACATACATGCATGGACACACAAGTGTATATATATATATACGCGAGTGTGTGTATCTATAAATATTTATGAGGAAAGTCAAGTTCTAATTGTTTAATGTGGGGGGTTCCCTGTTTTGGGTTCTTTTGTGCATGGTTGGTTCCCAGATGCAAAGTAGTTGGCTTTACAAATCTACAACTAGTTGTTTATCTGCGTGTGTGTGTGTGTGTGTGTGTGTGTGTGTGTGTGTGTGACAAATGGAGAAAAGGGAGAAAAACAAAGAGGCAGGCGTTGAATGATGAGAGAGAGAGAGAGAGAGAGAAAAGGAAAGGAACAGAAAAAAGGGATTGGTAAGCAGACAATAAGAAATAAAAAATAAAGAGATTGGAAAGAAACGAAATTAGAAAGAAAGATAGAATGTCAGATTGAGAGTGAGGGAGACTGTAATAGAATAAGTGGAAAAAGAGGGATGGTGAAGAAAGAGCGTGTTTCCTCTCTCTTTCCGTTTGAATAATCAAAGTGTCTCAGGACTAAAAGCGTGGCGGTCAGCCGTCCTATACTTTCAATACAGCGTCCTATATTGCAAAGTGCTTGTCAATGGCTTTCTTTTCGTCTAAAGCATCAGTTTCTGTTGTTTTCTTTTTCTAAATTTATTTTTGCTACTTTGCATTGCACTAAAATATCAAAAAAACTAAATGAATAAATTATATCGAAAGGGAAACACAATGAAAGAGATCAATTGGGAGTCAGCCTTAAAAAGGAATGCTATAAAACACAACCCGATGAATCTGTTTCCTCCACTTTCCCTTAATGTTTTCTTATATAAAAAAAGCAACTTTTTTCTTCAGCCGATTTGCCAAAAGTACATATGAGAGTTTGTTGTAGCAGACAAGAAACCCCGAACTTATATATGTAAATAATGAATAGTTATGAAATATCTGTATACTACTTAACCCTTTGGACCCTGACTTAGCAAAATTACTAACTAGCCAACCAAAGCCGTTCTATAAGAAGACCATGGATAGCCGAAATATCGGCCGTGTCGTATTTTTCACTATGTCACCTGGGACGATATATCAGCCGTTTAGGGTCCAAAGAGTTAGACTTTGCACACCTTGCTTGGATGTTTGGTTGTTGGCTTCCAGGAATTCAATACATTTAAAGTAGTTTTCATTGATACACAATTTCAAACGATACAGTCCATATGAGTGTATTTCACGAAAACATTGATATACATAAACGGAGATAGAAATCTCATTTGGTTTGTCATTATTTTTATGTTTCATTGGTTGAAATGAACTTGGTATAAATAAGTGAAGAGTGAAAAGATGAATCAAAACTAAAAATTAGAGTGGACCATGAAAAAAGAAATTATCTGTTTTATGAAATCTTCTGAATTGTTGATTATTTATTATCCTAATAAGACCCAACATGTCATGGGTACACCGAAATATAACCTAGAATTTATCCAGGTATTGTTTGTATATATATATATATATATACAAATATGTATATATAAATGGTGTTTATGCAATAAACCGGTATATATGAATTAACACTATTTTTATATTTAAATCCAGAACAGATTGGTAATCACTAGTGTGTCAGTACCATGCTTGCATTCAACTCCTTATATATAATAACTGTAATAAATAAAAAAAAACAACCCATGAGATGATTAACTCTGATATGCCTTTATGAAATAATCTCCAATTATTTTCATTTATATGCTTTGTGTTAATGTCATTTTGCTCTATGTAATTATTATGAATCATCCATATGGAATAAAAAGATACTCAACCAAGATTGAATTATTTGAACCCGTTTTTAAAAACATTTCCATCGAAAATAATTTATATTCAACTTAAAGTAATCCTTTTTTGACTGATATAGAATGTTTTTAGGAGTCGATCAAAACGGAAAGTATCCATTTCAAATTTCTTTGGATCTTAAGCAATTTTAGGGATATTATGTTTGATTAAATGAACCTGTTTCTCTGGTACTTTGAATTCAGACAGAAAAAATATTATGAAATAATTTTGTGTGTGTGTCATGTTGTTTATTTTTCCTGTTCGTCTTTTGGTAATTTTCTATATTTTCAATTATTTTTGTTAAAGTCAACTTTAACCAATAAAATCAATAAATATCACATTGATATAATGTTTTTAAAGTCTTAGTTCCAATTTTATATGGTGATTACTGCCATTTCTTTTGTGTCTCTTTTCTTCGATATCAAATTTGTAAAAATCCCAGCATCCGTGATTTTGAGGCAAAATACTTTTGTAAATGCATACTTATCTGTATGTGTAAGTGTATGTGAATTTGACAATAAACGTATATTTCTGTGGAACAACTTTTTTTAGACACTGTCGCTTCCTCAACAATAAAAATAATTAAGCTAAAAATCATTAAAAAAAAAAACATGCAGTTTTTAGTTACTTGTGTTTTTTTTTCTTTTACAAGCAAATCCCAATCGTTAAAAGAGCAAACGACAAAGCCGTGTGTGGTAAGTGGCCAGTTAGAAAACAGGAAGAAGACGACGACGAAGTGGAAAGAGGATAGGAGGGCAGAAGGGTAACAACAAAATTAAATGGATATTGTTATCAGAAAAAAAAACAGAGAAAAAGAGTGAGTGAAAGAGCGAAAAGAATGGGAGAAAATGAGGTTTATATTCTCATCATTTAAAAGACAAAAACATTTATTATAATTGAAGAGAAAACCATCATAATTGTTTTTCTTTAATGGTTTTACAAATTACTGGCTATTGGTGACATCATCATTATTTCGGTTTTTTAAACACTATCTCGAAAATAGAATGAACTTAAAACTTCAACATGCAGTAAAAAACGAAACAATGAAATTATAAAATAAATAAATGATTAAAAGGAATGTGACAGTTTGGATACGAAAAGAAAGAAAAAATGTTGGTGAGAATTTTTTAAGCTCATTTGAGCATTAATTAGACATTTAAACCCCTTCTTTTTTATTTACTATTCACTCTCTTTGTGTGTGTTTTTTGTAAAAAAACTAATTAATTTGCAGATATCGTTTTCTTGTGGCGACGTGATTTCTCCCCCCTTATATTTTTTTTCCTTTTTTTTGGGGGGGGTTAGGGAAGATGTTGCTTGAGATGTAAGCATGTATAAATCAAAAACTGATCCATTAGTTTACTAATTAATTGCCGATATAACCAATATGAATAAATATACACACAGCGACTGAAATACTTGATCGCTAAGTGCTTTCCATGTAAAAATCTCGTGGTCGTGCGCGGTCAACAGCCGAAGTTATCACAGGTTACAGGTTTGGTAAGCGTCTACCTGTAAAAAGCAGTCGTAGTAGGAAGAAGCAAAGTAATGATGGTGGGAACTCCCTACACTCGATATTATCTCTTTATCCCAAACAGGATTGTAGTAGTAGTAGCAATAACAATCTTGACTACCTGTCGTTTTTTTAAAGTAATCCATTATTATTGGCCTGTTCAGGTACGAACAGGTTAGTTGGTGTGCGTTGTTGGGAGGGGGGCAGGTGGGGCTTCGAATTATATAGCTGTTTATTGTGTTGTTGCTGCTGTGTACATTATTATCATTGGGTTTTACTTTTGAGTTATCCAAGAGGTTAAAAAATTTGCAATGAAATCAAATAAAAAATATGTCCGTTAACTCCACATTGGGGGTGTATAGACACTCGCTTAAACTGGAATTTTAATTAAATTTTTCTCGGCTTAAAATATTTTTTCTGGCTTATTATTTGGTCAATTTCAATTTACAAAATAAATACACAAAGCTTTCAGGATAAGACCAATTTAAAAATCTTAGAAGCTTATCATTTTGTATGAATGTAAGTAAGAGGGAAATATTCGATATTTTTTACAGGTTGATACATACTAGCAAAAACTTATAAAAATGTAGTCTCTCTCTTTCTTTCTCACTCACACACACTTGTATACAAGTAGCAAAAATTTGCTCTGCAGCCTACAATGAACAAATACTTCAGATATTGAAAAATATTAAATTTATTATTTTTAATGTAAAATCCTATTTCATTCAATCGGTCTTTGGATTTTAGTTTATTATTTATTTATTTTTAAACGTTTTCAACTATTATTTTTCTGTTGGTCAATAAAAAAACACGCTTTGCATATGTGTGTTCTCATGCATTTTAAATATTCTAGTTGCTATGTGTCTAGTAAGGATGCAGACCAGGCTATTCTATTCATTATTATAAAACAACCAAATACAAAATAATCGCTACCATTAGGTTCAGAGTAAAACCGAAAACACTGAATATTATAGTTTTTTTTATAAACTACTTTTATTTAATTATATTTATTTAGGAATTCATTGAGATGAAGCTTCATAATTTTAATAATGATTTTTATTAGCGGGCTGTTGTCCTCGTCTTTTTTATTTGTTGTTTTAAAGATAAAACACAAATTGTAGAAATAAAAGGGAAAAAATGGATACAAAAGATGTAAGAATACCAGAGAGGCCAATACTGAAGAAGAGAAAGAAGAGGTGGTGTGTGGTGGCCTAGGGATTTTCAAGAAACTTTTAAAAATTTCTAAATGAAATTAAATTGTTGTTTATTTTCAAAGAGAATTTAAAAATTTATTTAATTTAACCCTTTGGACCCCGAAGAAAAAAATAATCATAAACACATTTTTTTTAAGCTTGGTCTTTTTGTTGTTAAATTATTTTATTTAAACTAAAATTGTGTATTTCCTAATGATTTCCCTCTGACAGTCCCAACTTAGAGAATGTTTGGTCGTATTCTATTTAATTTTGTGTGTGTGTGTGGGACGGGTTTGATGAGGAATTCGAGGTCACACACAAGTGTCTGAACTGCAAAATATCCAATTATTGTTGTATAAAAGATTCACTTTAAATCAGAAGGGACACGACACGATGATCACCGATGAAAAAAGACCAAGCATAGATTTAACAACAATATAAAATAAACTAAGAACAATTACACCACTACTTTTATGGACGCTTCTTAGTGTGTGTGTATTTATGTGATATGTGTGTGTGCGTGATATTTATGTGACTTTGACGTTTTTTTGTGTTCAGTAGTTGTTGAGGTTTTAAATAGAAACAGGTTACAAGCACACATACACCCAAATATGATATATATATATATATGTATGTATATATGTATAGATATAAGAGGTGACTCATCAAATGAAAAATATGGATGAGTGAAGGTGACAATAAATACAGTAAGTACCTAATAGAAATTAGAACTGGAATATATATATATATATATATATATATATATATATATTAGCTAATAGTAGGAAGCGTTTTTTTCCTAGCCACGAATCTTCACGATTTGAAAATTCAGCAAACCCCTTTAAAAATTGAAACTGAGAAAAATTAATAAAGAGTCACAGCAGATTGTGGAAGCTTTGATTAAACTAGTCAGACAGGTATAAAAGGTATGAATATTTAAATAACCCCCATCGTGTAAATAATATGTAATTTATACTTAGCCTGTTCACGGTGGGTAAGTGGGAAATTGTTTTTGAATGGTAATTATTTATTTAATCTTAAAGAAATAGCTTTGTCTGGTCAAATATCAATCAGTATTACCTAAAGGGATTTTTAATAAACTTTTTTAAAATTCTAAGTGAAATTAAATTATTGTTAATTTTCAAAGAGAATTTAAACATTTATTTGATTTAACCCTTTGCGCCCTGACTTATCAAAACGACTGAGTAGCCGACGAGAGCTTTTCTATAAGAGAACCATAGAGGGCCAAAATACTGGCTGCGTCGTTTTATGCTCTAGGTCACTAAGGCCGATATATCGACCCTTCAGGATTCAAAAGTTTAACCACGCAATTGTGTCACATTGATTTATTAGTGATTCTGAATTAACTTTTAAAACATAAATAAGTATTTTATTTGCATTAACTTTTCTCTGAATTTATATGAATATTTATTAGAATCTAAAAGAGATTAATGGGAATATTTCTTGAATAGGGATTTATATAAAAATATGTATACATGTAATTGTTGTACGTGTGTGTGTGTATGTGTGTCTGAACCCCACTGAGAATACATTATGTGTACGTAAGTATATGGGTGTATGATATATTTATAAAATTGTTACTCGGACTTCAATAAAGCTATCGCCAGGCAGATAGATAAAACTCTGATACATAGGTGGTTCCAACTTATGAATATATACTTACACATACATACATATATATATGTATGTATGTATATTTGGGCAGTGTGGTTGGAGCAATAGGAAAAGCTTGGTCTTTGGATACGTATTACACGAGTTTAAATCCCAGTCAAAACCAATGCATTCACTTTCATCTGTCTGGTACAGATGAGACTCTTTAACTCCGGATAGTGACTCGTCTAGGTGAAGGGCAACACTGATTTTAAAAAAAAGCCCAGTGATATAATGAGCACATAAAGATGGCCTTGTGCCTAACTTGGGTTGGTGCTCGACCAAGTATATAACATATATATTACTTAGATAGACAATAAAAAAATAAAGTCGTTCTGATTAACGTCAAATATTTGCTGCAAACTTTAAGTGGGCCACTCTTCTTCTTAATAGGGATACATTCTTCGTGAATATAAAATTGATTTTGAAAAATAATCGCATCTATTAAATAAATTGTTTTTTCTTTAGAGTATTATAATGACTTTTATGAATTCAATATATATATATTTCTTATTATTCACTTACTTATTAGGTATATATATATATATGCATGTGTTTGTGTGCGCGCTTGTGTGTGTATGTGTCTGTGTGTGGGTGTCTATGTGAATTTATGAGAATAAAGCCATTAGCGTTATTATTGAAAACAACTTTTAAAAGCAGGTATATTTCAGGTATACAAAATGATAAATGAATGTTGCAACTGTCTGTGGGTATTTATCATCTGCAAACTAGTTTACATCAACTCCACCCGTGTCAGATACATAATACATAATTTAGATCTATTGACAGTTACTGGATATGCAGTATGTCGCTATGTTGTAAATTGTTTACTGCTCACGAGATGGAATGGATTAAACAGTTGGTAAATCCCCCCACTAATCGTTAGATTATTCAAGCCAAGTATGCATTTACACAACTCTATGTTTTAAGGGGATTTTGTTGCTTATGAATCCGTCTACAATTTAAATGACAGACATTGATTTAAATTTAAGTCTGTTTGTTGTGTTTTTGTGAGTTGTTTTGAGGAGAAAAATAAATGACAAATAACAGACAAAAAGGATTAGGGAAAAAAAATTCCTAGTTTTCTTGAACGTTCAATATTTATAGACAATCGTAACCAATCAGCTAATAAGCTATGAACAATGATTAAACTGGCACGTGTCTATCTATCTATCTATCTATCTATTTGTCTGTCTGTCTGTATATCTATATCTATATGTCTGTCTATCTATCTATCTCTCTAAATATCTATATTTGTCTCTCTTTATATCTATATCTATCAATCTATATGTATCTATTTCTATATATCTATATCCATTTATCTCTATCTATCTATCTCTCTCTATATCTATCTATATATCTATATACATATCTATATCAATCTCTCTATATATTTATATCTATCTATCTCTATCTATCTCTCCCTATATATTTACCTTTCTCACTGTATATATATATATATATATATATATTCCTATATATTTGTGTGTGCTTGTGTGTATGAGTGTACGAGCGTATGTATGTATGTATGTATGTGTGTGTATTTCCCAACTATGCTAGATGAAGAAGTCGACACAATATGGATGCCATCCGTCAAGTTAAAAGCAAAAATGTCCTTTTAAATATCAAAGGAAAAAATATAGAAGAATTGATGAAGGCATTAATTGAATAAAACTTGAGATTGATAGCTACAAAGATTAAATGGGAATATGTGAATTTTTTTGTGTGCACGTGCACATGTAGATTACAGAACAGAGAGGATGTAATCGCTTTAAACAAAGCTAATTGTACACGTCTATAAATGAACTGAAAAAAAACAAACCATATATTTATACACAGACACACGCACGCACTCACGCACACACACACATACACACACACACTCACATGTATATATATGTGCGCGTGTTTTTGTAACGTGTAAGACTATTTTCAATTTTTTTAACCTCGTTTCCGAAGAAGTGCCATGTTATTTTGTTTTTGTAATCCTACAGAAACGCAATTATTATTCCACTGTAAGTAAGAGCTGACCAATAAGGCATAGCTATATTTATCTCTCTCTCTCTCTCTCGCTATATATATATATATATATATATACATATATATATATAAAATATTTTTTTATTTTTTTACTTTTTTTTTTTATTTTATTTTTATCTATCTATCTATCTACCGATCTATCTATATCTCTCTATATATCTATATCTATCTATATGTATATATATCTATATCTATTTATCTATTTGAAATCGAGACTGAGAGAAATCAATTAAGAGCTGAACATGAATTTATAACTTGATTGAACAAGTCTATTACATAAACAAACACACACACACACACACACACACACACACAGAAGGAAGACCGAAAACGTTCGGAAAAGGGCTTATAAATTATATTAATACACTCAAGACAGCTACTAAGTCTCTTGTTAGAAACCAAGAAAAAATCGAATTAAAAATATTAAAAAGTAAAATTAAAATTATTTTTTTAATGAAACTTGTCTGAACACATATATGTATGTTTATCCCAAATCAGTTCATTTAAGAATCACTGTAGCAAGATTTAGTAGCGCAAAGTTAAGCTCTACTTTTAATTTCCTTTCTTTACCATTGATATTGAGCATTATATACTTTCAAATAGACTGAAAAGTATTTTACAACACCTCTCTTTCTCCTTATCTCTCTCTTTATTTTCTAATCTCTCTCTCTTTCTTTATTGATCTCTTTCTTTCTTTATCTTTCTCTCTCTTTCTTTATTTCTCTCTCTCTTTATATCTCTATCTCTCTCTAAGATAAAGATGTTCAAATTAAAGTTAAGATTTATTAATCTCTGCCTGAAAGAAAAGGCTTAACGAGTCTTTGTTTTCTTCTTTCCCATTCCACTTTCATTCATGATTTAAGTAGATATATTGATGGTCAAATACCTTATTCCGTACATAGAAATAAAAGGTGTATTGACACAGATACCAAGGTTAAGAGGTGGGGGCTACTAACACGAGATAGATGGTGAAATGTAGAGGTGTGTGTGTGTGTATATGTGTTAGTCAAATGCTTATTTATCTTACGAAAATAGACCCCACGAGTCACCTCCCACCCCTTCTCACTTACCTGCTGATACTCAGACACCTGATATACAAATAAGTTCTACGGATGGACAGATGTGACAAATTCTGATTTCAACCTTTTGTTTGTTTTTGTTTTTCAAACGTATTCTTTAAATTAGGTGTGCATACATATCTGCACGTACATCCACTATCTCGCTCTCTCTCTTTCTCTCTCTCTCTCTCTCTCTCTCTCATGCACATACATACACACACCCACACACATCCATAAATAAAATGTGTGTGTGTTTGTATATATACAAACGCTTACATATGTGTGTGTATGTGTGTGTGTAAAAATTGACACTTCTGTGATATATGATTTTTTCAAATTGTTGAATATTTTTCAAAGTTTTATTTCAAAATTATTTTTGTTTGTTTTGCTTTTCTTATCGCCATTTAAAGGCTGATTCTCTTTGCATATTTTTTTCACCGGTAAATATGGCAAATCGCAAAATGGGCCGTGTTTCTTCCTCCAACAAATCTGCTTGATCCATGTAATTCTTTCTGCTTTCTGACTTTACTCTCTGAAAAGACAAATAAGAAAAAAAAAAGATTATTTTTCGAAATCCTTGGGATGAGGTATGGTATTTACTTGGTCGAGCACCAACCCAAGTTCGGCACAGGGCCACTTTTTAAATATTCCCAAAGGTGTTTGTTCTGTATCAATAAATATGATACTTGCTTGGTCGAGCACCAATCCAAGTTTGGCACAGGGCCACTTTTTATGTACTCATCACTGGGATTTTGTAATCAGTGTTACCCTTCATCTAGATGAATTACTCTCTCGAATTAACGAGCCTCATCTGCCCGAGACAGCTGAAAGTGAATGCAATGGTTTTCACTGGTATTTGAACTCGTGTACTACG
>JAYKTE010080854.1:0-14191 GCA_036873565.1 Xipholeptos notoides
TTAAAAAGAACAAAGATCTGCTTACTTATTTTTTCTTAATTTGTGTAATTTTCTAATGATTGTCCTTATAAAAAAGTATAATTTTATAAATACAAAGGTCTCTGTTCTTTTTAACCAACCTGTTTGAATATAAAAAAACTGCTTAATTTCTCTCTATATATGTATTTATGTATATATATATGCATTTTTGTATGTATATGTATACTGGCATACATACAAACACGCCAATATATATACATGGCAATACCTAATAACGTTAATAAATAATTTAGTAGATCTGTACAGATCCGTTTCATTCTTATAAGATATCACCAGTAGAACACAATCAGAATTGAAACCTCGAAATCAATCTTAGGACGAACCTCTCTATCGATACAGATACATAATAACGTTATTAATATAAAAAAGGTTTATTCACGTAGAATATAGTCGGAATATAATTTCCTTTATATATAGATACATATAATTGTATTCATGTATATACACACGCATATTCTTGTAAGCTTTTGATACCATAATTATTTCATTATACATTTTGTCGGCAATATCTCGTCATTGTTCTGTGTTTATGATTCATGTTTACAACTCACTTCACTCACTTCCACAGCCTCTCCTCAATCGCTGAACACGTCATGGCTTAAGATTAAAAAAAAAAAAAGAAGAAAATGTACGAAAAACTGGGCCAACTATACTTGGTATTAAAACAAAATGTGAAAGTAATTGGATATAAACAAATCAATTCTTTTATCGTTCTAGCTTCAATTTTTTTTCCTGGCATGTATATATATTTCAAAAACAAACTTCAACCCAATTAACTCTTTCGAGAATATCTTCATATTTTGAAGCTGATCCTCAACACATTGGAATAATATTGTTGTTAGGTTCACACCCATGATTGGTAAAATATAAGAAATATGTTAGAAAATAGGAATCCATGAAAATTCCAATGTAGGTGTTAACTCTAATTGGCATTGAGCTAGAGATTACGGGTTCGATACTGGGTTCAGGTGCAAATAAAATGTATTCAAAATGTCACTGAGCACTTTTTATCGTGTGTTTTATTTAAAAATAAAACATAATTACAGCATTCTTCTTATATGCAAATTTCCCTGAGGTCGAATTCTCTTTTTTATATTTTAAATTAAATGACAAAACCACTTCTTAAAAAATAAATTGACTTTTCCAAAAAGTTATTATCGAGTTTTCAAATACGGTTCATTGTTATTGTGTCAAAATACAGGAGCGAATGGGTTTTTTCTTAGTGATTAGAGTTAATTTAATTAGCAATATAGTTAATAAAAATTGGCTACCAAATATCTATATTCCCTTAGTCATAATTAGATAAATGTTTCATTGCAGCATAAAATAATTAAATTTAAAAAAAAAATGCAGTTCTACTATTGAAAACTTCTCTCTCACGGACACCTGTCGGTGCATCCTCAACCCTCAAGGCTTTCTTGGGAAACAGGAAAATATTATAAAGGATAGATATGAAAGTTTCAATCATAACTCTCGCAGTTTTTCTCTGTTCCTACTGATTCCCAAGATGGCCTAAATTTCTAAAATGGCTGTCTCTAACGCTTTGAGACTGACGGGCCAGAGGATATGGAATTTATGTTATCAATCTAATAATGGCCATTTTTGCATTTCGCATAGAAACATTTTTCTTTACATCATTTAGTGTAAAAACTAATGGATTAAAATTATTGAACAATCTAAAAATTTAATCCATTCAAATTAATGAATAAGACATTCAGTTTTAAATAAAATTAACGAACGAAATAATTAATTTAGAATCTACTGTATTTAAATACTTAATGAACAAGAGATTTAATAAAATCAAATCATTGTGTTCAAATCTTTAAAAACTCATTTAATTCAAACATCACATCCAACATAATTATTAGATAATACTCCGTTCAACCGAGTCATCTTTATTTAAATATTTTCAACAGTGTGTTTTAGGGGTGTCTTATTTAGATTCGTACTTATTTGTCATTCAGCAAAAAAAGGTTAGAAAAAGGCGAGAATAGAATACAATAGTTTTAATTTGAATTGACTTTTGTTGGTTATGTAGCTGAGATTTGAACTCGCACATTCCTATTCCTCGTCCGGGGCTCGGCGTTCATTCAAGGATTTTCTCCCCTGCTTCCCAGAAAGAGAATGGATAAGAGATTAAAATAGAATCCATTCTTAGCTCCCCCCACACTTTTTGTTGCCTTCTTATGAATGGGTGCAAAAATTCGATAGTCATGTGGTCGATTTTCACCTTTGGAGTTCAGAGATGCATGTTTTGAATGTTCGTCGCTCTATTTATATTGAGTGGAATTGGACAAGAACATTTTGTGAGTCTATGAGGGAGAAAGGCATTAGTATTGGCACGGATCCTCAATGAACGTTGGTGAAATATTGATCCAACGTCCAAGAGTGAAAATATAATTAAAAACAGCAAATAAAATTGTCTTTACTTATATTAACATCATTGTAATACATTATTTTAATGTTATAAAGAAAGAAAGAAAATTAAAAATTAAATAGAAGAGAAAAATGAAAAAAAGAAAAAGGGTAAGATAGGAGGATGAAAAAGAAAACGAAAAAGTTTAAATACAAAAGGAAAAAGAGCGGAGTTAGAATATAGAAGAAGGCAGAGAGAAAGATGTAATAGATAAAAAGACGAAGACAACGAAAGAGAAAAATGAGTAAAAAGAGTCTAATAAAGAGACACACAAGATGAAGCAAAAGAAGAAGTAGATGAATAGAATAATAAGGAAAATTAGAAGTAGAAAAATTGAGAAGAAGGAAAGTATAATAAGGAGACACTGACGATAAAGTAGAAAGAAGAAGGGAGAAGTGTCTAAATAATGAAACAAAGAAGAAGAAGAAACTAAAGAAGAAGAAGCAAAAGAAGAGAAGAGAAACAAGTACGATAAAGAAGCTGTAACATAAGGAGACAACGACAATACAGGAGGAAAAAGTATGAAAAAAGTCCGATAATGAAAAGGAAGAAAAATAGAGGAGAGGAAGAAGTAAAAAGTAAAATAAAGAAACGTTAACGACGAAAGAAAAGAAAAACCCAAGATGAACATAAATTAGATAAAGAGCTGTTCACGAAGTAGAAGAAAAAGAGGCAGAAGAAGAACAAATTTATAACAAAAAATATTCTCTGAATGAAAAAAAAAAAGATAAAACGAAAAAAGGGAAGAATAGAAAAATAAATTATAAGAAATAGTAAGCTGAGGAGATGAAAGTAAAAAAAGAACAAGAACAAGCTAAAGAAAAAATAAGATAAGGAAATGAAGAAAAAATGAAAAAATAAAAAAATATTGCCACAAAAATATTTTATAATCATGGCGTCATAACGTGGCATTGTAATCCTCAATAAACTCATACTGTTGGCCAATGCGAGCATTTTAAAATATAGCCATGGTATATCAGGGTGAATATAAGTGTGATATTTTGACAGAATTCGTTAGAATAATATAAAAACAAATAATAGAAGAAATCAAATATGAAAACTAGATGGTAGAAAGAAAGGGAAAAATAAACGAAGAAGGAAGAAAAAAAGGAAAGAAAAGATAAGAAATAGACTAGAGAAGGATAGAAACAAACAGGGGGAGAAAAAAACCCGGAAAGAATTAAAGAATCAATGCAGTAAAAAGCGATAAAAAAGTAAAAAGGGTAAAAAGGGAAGGAAGGAAAGAAAGATGAATGAAAAGAGATAATAGTAAAGGAAAATCTAGTAAAAATTATTATGAGAAATAAAAGGAATCAAATGCAATGCAAACCAAACAACGAAAGACGGAAAAAAACAAAAAACAAAACGAAAAGAAAGATCAAAACAAAGAAAAAAAAGATAAAAAAAAGAAAAAAGAAAAGACGAAAAAGAAAAAAAAAACATCATAAGAAAGAACGAATGTAAAAAAAGGGAGAGGAAAGAACATAAAGATGAAGAAAAGTAAAAAAACAAAACAAAAAAAAACAGCCTTGTTAAAGTAAAAAAAGTCTATTTCCCAAAATAAACCAACAAATAAACAAAAATATCAAACCATTAATGAAACCTAGGTTATTTATACCTTACATGATTGTACTAGTCAAGAAATGATTGACTTCTGAATTTTATCCCCTGCTAAATATTCCCAAACAAGAAAAATAATTTCGATTCCCGCACCTAATTACAGCCAATATTTAAATCCCTGTTGAATACAAAGGATAATGAACTGCTGGCTAGCTATCAACCATGATGTTTAAAAACCAAAACTGACAAACAAGGAATGCCATCTTGGTCCCGTTGCCTCATCTTATTCCCTGCACTACTCCACTCATTCCTTATTTCTCTAATGCGACCAATTCAACTAACATGTATTGTGTAGCGGGGGTTCTATTTTTAGTTACTTACAACAAAAACGCCATGATTGAAATGTTCATATAGAATCGATAAATGAAATAGATAAATAAACAGTATATAACTAAGCCAGTTTGTGAAAATCAAGCCAAGTTGAACAATGAGCCTATTTAGTTTTATAAAACCAGATATTAAAATCATTTTGTGACTATTAGTGTGTTTCAAACATTTGGTTATATTTAGCAGCATCTGTGTATGTGAAGATATGTGTGCCTCTGTTCGTGTGTATGTTTCTTCAAAGTTCATTATATTGTCAGTTTGTTCTATAAGCAGAGACGCCAAAACCCAGTGTGTCTATAGGACGAGCTGGCTACATCGGGTTATACGTTTAGGCACTAACCTTGTATGAAGGAGTCAATATTCTACTCTCATTTTCGTTGTCGTTTTGAAAAGAGGCAAATGAGGAATATTTCGTGACGATATCCGAAACCACGGAGTAAGATAGATATAGAACAAATAAACAAGTTGATAGAATTTACTGTACATTCATTTTAAATTTCCAAAATGTAATATGCACATAAATATGTATATTACATTTTTAAAATTTGCGTATATATATAGGTGGGTAGATTGATGCATGTAGGTGTATATGTGTGCGTGCTTTTACGTGCGAGTGTGAGTATGGGATAAAGTATGCTTTTTGTAGACATATATGAACAGTTTTTTTTAAAGAAAAATCCTCAAGTTCACACACGCAAAGTGGAATCATTAGTTTTGTCTGTAGATCCGATTTTTTTAGTAGGTAAGATTAAATTTTCTTTTTTTTCCTTTTTAGTCTAAACCTCTAATAAGGTACACAATAGAAAAAAGAAAGAAAGAAGAATATTAACAATAATAATATAATGTTATCATCATTTGCTGGGATATTTTAGGCATAATAAATAAGGTATGTTCGTCATGATTTGGAATATTTCATTTATACCAAGGCATGAAGGCAATGGATCAGCCATGAACCAGAATTACCATAATGTATTTCAATGCCTTTTGATTTATCCAGATTTTTAGTTGTTCTTTAAATACCTTACTAGACTATTTTTAAATCACCATAATCAACCACTAATATTACAATCACAACATCTGCACCCGGAAAAAAATATTTTAGGGCAGTATTGGCATTCGTTTACCTTTCTTTTTATTCTAAATTATGTATAGGTCACATAATTCAAAATCGAAAGTGACATAGATCTTTCGGCCTGCAGCCAATATGTGTGAACCCCAAAATTACAAACAATGACGATAATGATACGAATAAAAGTATTAATGACTATAATAATAATAATAATAATAATAATAATAATAATAATAATAATAATAATGATAATAACAATAATAATAATAATGCGTAGAGCCCATCGAAATGACAGATCTGATTTGGAATTTCGCCTGGATATCAGATACGTACTTAGGAAACAAAATGAACTAATGACGAAGCGGTGAAAAGATTAAAGGTCGGGTTCAACGGCAAGACAACTTGCTGTTATGGAATTTGAGAAGCAATGAAAAGTAAATATGTAGATAAATAAAAGAGAAAGAAAAAAAGAAACCTGTTTAAATGAACTTTGAAAAAAGGAGAGCAAGAGTTTTATATCAGAGGGGTCAACAATGGTTACACATTTCATTGCAATGAGTAACAGAACCTATAGAATAAACTCATAATAATCATATGAATCTTAGATAATATATTTTTTAGGTATATACAGTTATATTTATGCATGTTTATATGTATATACTTACACAGACATAAACACAAAATTAAATGTGAAACACTTAACTCCTGCGGCCAGCTGTATTTGAATAAAGCAAAGAAAAAATTTTTTTTCTCAATGTTTAACTAGACAGAATGTTCTTTTTTTTCTTTACAGTAAACCCTGAATAGTAGTTATTTGAAAAAGAAAATATCGAATCTGGACGATGAACCAAACTTAATCTTTAGATAATAGATCATATAAACTCACTGGTGAGTTGTTTGAGACTATGTAAATACTGGATTTAATTTCATAATTAACGATTAATGATGCTTCGATTTCTTGTCAATGGAAAAGAAAAACTTTTATTATTCTGTAAATGTGGTGGGAGGATTTTTTTAAAAAAGTTAGTGTATGAAATTGCAAGATATTTTTATGTTATTTTTCCAAAGTAAAATTTGTTTGTATTAATTAATTCGTTATTTAAATCTTAACCCACACATTGGATGCTGAGATTTTGGCTACCTTTGTCTTAAAATCTTACCAATTACAATAAAGCTTTTTGTCCACTTCGACAATATTTACTGCATCAATGATGGTTTTTTTGGAGATTATGTTGGTAAAATTAAATTCTCACAAATGTGCATCATGTCCCTTTCCGGATATGTAGTATGACTTTCAGAGTACTATTGGCATTTGTTTGCCTATTCTATTTCTTTCACCCTCAGTGTAGGTGACAGAATGAAAATTTTAGAGTGAAATAGATCTTTGGACCTCAGCCTTTATGTTTAAGTAAATAATTAGTTACTTAGAAAAATAGACAGACACTGCAGAAAGACAAGAATTTGCAGTTAGTGCTGCCAAAGAAGGAAAGCTTGTTTGTTGCACACAAGAGAGGAAATAAAAGAACCAAACTTAGTAGATTCACTATTTTATTTTATTCAAAGCTTGTGAAAATAATGTCTGGCTAAATTAAGGCCTTAGGTAAACCCAATCTGAAAATAATATATAGGTATCTTTTCTGTTACTGTCAGTTATTTTCCCATTTTCTCTTTTCTCCCTTTTTTCTTTCTTACAGTTCTTCCTCATTCTATTTTTCCCGTCGTCGTCTTCTTTTTTATTTCTTTTCCTCTTTTCCTCTTTTGCTTTTCCTCGTTTTTCTTTTCATCATTTCATTCTAAGCCGGTGAAAATATTTTCTGGCTAATTTGAGGCTTGAAAGAAACTTAACCCGAAAACAATAGGTATCTTTTTGCTATTTTCATTTTTTTCCAATTTCTTCTTCTTCTTCTTCTTCTTCTTCTTCTTCTTCTTCTTCTTCTTCTTCTTCTTCTTCTTCTCCGTTTTCTTCTTTGTTATCTACTTCCCAGTCTTCCTCTTCTTTTTTTTTCATCAGATTTCTCTTTATCCATCCCCCTCTTCGTTCTAATCTCCATCTCCTTCTCGGTCTCTTTCTCCTTCTGCTTCCAAACCCTCATTTTTTTACTGCCACTTCTCCCTTTTTTCCCTCATACCCACCTTCTTCTCCATCTACATCGTCTTCATAGTCTTCATTCAGCTCTTCTTTTTCATCTCTATTTTATTCCAATTCTCCTTCTCCGTCTCGTTCCCTTTCTTCTAAACCATATTCTTCCTCCTTGATTTTGCCCTCATCTTTCTCATATCCATCATCTCCCACATCTCCTCCTCCTCCTTCTTCTTCTTCTTCTTCTTCTTCTTCTTCTTCTTCTTCTTCTTTTTCTTCTTCCTCCTCCTCCACCTCCTCCTCTTCTTTTCCTACTGTCCATCTTCCTCATATCCACCGTCTTCCCCATCTTCCCCGTTTCCCTCATCTTCTCCCCCCCTCCTCTATCTCCTTTCTATATTCCTCCTCATCTCCTTCTTCTTCCTGGACACCTTTATTGTTTACCATCAATTTCATGATATCTCCAATGCTTTTGTCTGATCAATTTTAATGCTTCTATTTTATCAATTTTATGTTCCTTTTCTCAGTGTCTTAATTGATATATGTTACTTTTCTGTGCACAATAACTTCTCTAAGTAACTGAAATTCTGTTTTCACAACAATTTTGAAGTCCAGGCTAAGTCTGACACAAGTCCAAATTTCGTGAGCGTCACACGGAACGAAATTTAGTTTTAACAATTGCTTCTAAGAAACATGTTGTTGTGAAGGTTGCCCTAAAATCTGCAAATATGGATAGTATCAGTAAACGAAATGTTATTTATGATTAACTAAATAATTATTTTCCTAATTTATGCTACTGGTGGCGATATTCGATGATGCTTGGGTGTTTTTGCATATACGTGTTTTTTTATTGTCTTCAATGTCATGCATCATCTAGTGTTTTTAATTTCATAAACTGGCCAACGTCAAAATGAATGAAAATGAGAATATGTTGATATCATAATATATAATGAACATTTGTATTATATTCACAAAACCCAAAAAATAAATTGTTGAAGGAAATAGCCCAATCCTTTCTCAAAACTTATGGAGCTCTTCGTTGTTAAACCATAAAAGTGTTCCTTTTTTTTCAACATATATATGTTCACTTTTATCAATATCCTACCAAATATCTGAAGGCATTTAAATAATACGATGACCTTCTTCAATAAATTTATTACAAAATCCAGAAAAAAAATAAAACAATTAATAAGAATCAGTCATAAAACTTTGTAACGTATAAGATGATTAATTCATTACGAAAGATTTTAACAGCCAATAAATCTCGTCACTTTATGCAGTCTCGTGCCTCAACATATAGTGTACATCTGAATAATTGTAATTTGGTAAATATTTGGCTGTGGAATGCTTTCTTTTATATAAAGATACATTTGTTTTAAAACAATAAATTTCGGCGAGCAAAGACTTTTCCTTTTAACCCATGAAACAGAAAGTGTCTGCATATTCAACGTGAGAAATTTGAATTCATTAGAAGTGAGTCGGTAAATCATTTGAAGTTTGATAAACTAAAACTTTTTCCCGTTCTTGTTCAGGTTGCTTTGATGCTTCTTTTTTGCCCATTTTGATCTGTTTTTTGTCATTCCGAGATGTTTTTTTTTTAGATAACTAACGTGATTTTTAAAAGCTAAAACTCATTTTAGTAAACTACAGTTTTATATGAAGTGAAAGCGAGAAAGAAGATCAAGAGAAAGAAAGTGACAAAGAATAGAGAAATAAAAAAAGAGGGGAAGAGAGTGAAAAGAACGAGAGAGAGAGACAGGGTGGGAGAGGAAAAGCAGCGGGGAAAGAGAGACTAGAAAGTGACATACATGATTGAAAGAACGAAAGAAAGAGAGAGGTAGAACAAGAGTGGAAAAGAGAGAAAGAGATGGAAGTGAAAGAGAGAAAGGAAACAGGGAAAGGGGGATGCAAGAAAGAAAGAGAGGAAGAAAAGAGAGAAAATAGGGAACAGTGAAAGAAAGAAAAGAGTGAGGGAGAGGGCGCCCGAGCGAGAGATCAAGCAATGTATAGCCTGATCAAGATTTGTTACATTGTACGTCGTCCGAGCAATACGTCTAATGGTCAAACACTCAGCTTGTCTTCAGTTCGGTCGATCGTACAGAAACTAGCGATTCTGATTTTATGCTTGGCTAGCCAGACTCGGCGTAGAATGTGCGTCAGGATAAATTTGAAAATCTGCATTTCAGTGCTTTTGCCACATAGAGAAGTATACCATCGGTCACTGGATACTAGTGGTTGGTACCCAGGACTTTGTGTTGTACAAACTGTGAGCTACCCGGCTTGGAATCAAGGACAACAAGAAGTCAAGAATTATTAAGATTCTGTTCCCATCAGCCGTTCTCAACCAATCTTTCTTTACGGGCAAACCCTTAACGAACAAGAACATTATTTCTGACATAAAGACCTAAACCAAATTCTTCTTACAGGGGTTTTAGATTATTGATTTACGGAATCCTTAAGATGATAGTCGATAGTTTGTACATTTATCACAAAGAAAACTCTATCGCCTAAAGAAAGTCAAAGGATTTATAAGCAGAAACATTGTGAATTTAACAAATATAAAGATGAGGAATATAGTCTGCATAATCTTACTTATAAAAGTGACCTTGTATGTCTTCCTGTGTAACGGTCTGTACCAAACTACTTTGGCAATTTTGGGTCTAGAGCTTGCATTTTGTTATATGAAGTAATAGGAACTGAGATAGAAGAATAGCTGCCGAGTGGTCAAACTTGAAAAATTGGACGATTGCGGGTCCGTAGCGCCCGCTGTTTGAAGGCAACGTTGCTCATTGGCGTGTCAATGTAACCGTGGTTCTAAAATAATTTTAGGATTTCAAAACATTACGTCAGTTTACTTAGAAAGCAAAACATCTCGGAATGACAAAAAATGCTGATCAAAATGTGCACAAAAAGAACATCAAAGCAATCCCCGAACAAGACGGGGCAATACTTCGAGTAAATATACAAAGAGGTTTAATTTAGTTTAGGTAATTAACTATTATGTAGCGAAAACATAAGTTAAGCAATCAAAAGTATTTGAATTGATTCCGGTTTCTGATGCTGTTGTTGTTACGTTTGGGCTTGGATCAGTCATTCTGTTGTTTATAAAGTTTTCGCAATCCCAGAGTATTCTGAGACAACTAATCCTTACCCCGGGGGTAACTCTGTTCGAGGATGTTTTTAGCCCCTAAGTAGCTCCCTTGCTCGGTCGGTTTGATGGAGTGGTGTGCAGAGGTGGGAGACTGAGATGTCATGCCATTCAGTTAAAAGTATTTGCTGGATTCAATTTTTTTTGCCACGAACAACTGATCGGCCTGGTACGGTACCTGTTATTCCTAACCCATTTTAATACTGAACATGCTCTACGTTGTTTAACTGAAGTGGTCTGTCGGAATATTTCTACTTGGTCGAGCACCAGCCCAAGTTAGGCACATGGCCATTTTTACGTGCTCATTATGGGCTTTTTGTAATCAGTAGTGACCTTTACCTAGATGAGTTACTGACATTAAATCGACTGGTTTCTTACCCCCTGGATTTTGGAATCAGTATTATCCTTACACCTAGATGAGTTACTGTCCCGAGTTAACGAGTTTCATATACCCGATACAGCCTAAAGAGAATGTATTGCTTTTTGCTGGGATATAAACTCGTGTAATACGATCCGGTGTCGAAGCTTTTACCACTTCTCCACCTTCGCTGCTGTGATCTGACGGCAACCGGGGTCTCCAATGGGATTTGACCGTAATTATTTTTGTAGCTTCGTTTCTAATGCCGCTTGTTTTCACAGAGGAAACCACGGGATGGATAATCCCTAGACGCTGATAACCAGGGACTCCAGATTAGGAGAAATCATTTATCAATAGGGTCCTGAAAGAGTAAACTCCTATTATGCTAAATATATAATACACAGTCAACATGTTAGCAAAGAATGGGGAGAGAGCCTAATAATTTCCTTTGATGTGTTCTTTTATTTATTTACTTTATCCTTATTTGATACAGTAAATCAATTTTGTTTGTCTTGTTTCACAGCATATCGACCCAAGTTGTTTCATTATATATTGTTAAATTAATTTTAGAAATGATTAATACTGATGAAAGAAAATTTCTGCTCAATTACATACAAGAGATTTGTGTAAAAACAAACCTGTGACATACGTAAATAATTCTAGCGTTTAAGTATAAAATAATTACTTTGAGTGAGCGTAATTATGTAAATTCTAATGGCTTCAAAACATTTCTTCAAAGACAGAGCGTGGCGAATTTAAACAAAAATCGACTGAAACATGCAGCATTGAATAAAATGGACAATTTTTTCGAGATGGCTTACACTAAAAAAATGTGTATTTATAGAAAATATATTTTATATTACCCTTAATTCACCGGGTTGAAGAAAAGGATGTTAATGAAAAAAAGAAAATTTTATCTTACCGTCATTTAGAAGAAATATATGAATAGTACTTACCTAAAAAAGAAAATAAAAGAACATTTAGTATCATTTAGAACACACACATACACAACAAATATGTGTATAACAAAATTAATATTTGAAAAACTGCAACAGAAAACAGTTATGATTAGATATATATTTAAGTGAGAGATAAATGATTCAACGTATAGACAAATGAAAACGAACAAAGTTTAAAGAAGATACATGTATATATATATCATTGCAAAGTCGAGAAACTGATCAACACTTGAGGACGTTGACTCTGTGTATGCTTATCAACTACTCCCGCTATATCACTGATCACTTTAACTATAAATATGGCCAAAATTTTATGGACTCATATAAATTACTTCTTAAGCACATGTACATATTTCTATTACTAAGCATATAGATGTTCATGTAATCATGTCGATATCTCTCTGGCTTTCCTGAATGATTAAATAGATGATTAATTTAAACCCACGCCCAGGGGCGTGACGAACAGATGGATTTTGTCTTCATTAATACAATGAAATCTTTTTGCCTCATTTTCCATTCTTAACATTTTACAAATTCATTTCATCTACAAATTACTCAACTCCGTACAAGAGAACGAGCCAATCAGACAGTCAGAATGTCGAAAATGGCGCCAATATAATGAGAAGAGAAACACATGTTGATACTTCGGGCTTTCAATTTGAATAGATACCTGTTCGTCCATGTGCTCAAATGAAAACTGGATTTGTTTAGGGGTGGGGAAGGCTTCTCTTCTCTATAACATTATCTATATATCCATCTATTTAATCGATCAATTTATTTATCCCACTCTTCATATCTATCTATCTATCTATCTATCTATCGACATATCGATTTCATTCTTTCTATCTATCTATCTATTTACACCTTTCTGTTTTCATTCATATATCTATCTATCTAGATATTTACCCCGTTCTGTTGACATGTATGTATGTATGTATGTATGTATGTATGTATGTATTTATTTATTTACTCCATTCTGTTCACATACCTATCTATCTATCTATCTATCTATCTATCTATCTATCTATCTATCTATCTAGGTGGTTGTTTGGCGTACAAACTGTCTGTTGATATATGTATGTATGTATGTAAATATCAACCTACCTACCTCCATATCTATCTACCTCCCTCCCCCCTCCCTCCTTTCCTACCTATCTACCTACCTACTAACCCTACCTATCTATCTGGCAGTCCTGTCTGTCTATTAACCTACTGGTTTGTACCTATATATGCATATATATTATTAACTAGTTATTTATCGACAGTTTTATACATACTCAAACATGTATAGAAATTTATATACACACACTGAACACCCAAATTAACACGTGGACACTCTCACGCAAAAATACACACAAAATCATGTCCTCCTGCACATACATTCAATTCCTCAGGCGCCATAACTTTTGAAGACAAACTTCCCAATAGACTGTTTTCCCTAAGACAAAATCAAATTGATGTAATTCAATCAGTTACCAAACCATGTGACATTCTATCGTTTAGACCAGACCCAATGGTTAGGAAATGAAACTTAGGAATCATAGTACGCGGGTTCGAATCCCAAGGGAAGTCGATTTGGCCAAGTTGTTAGGCAGTCCGACTTTGGAATCGTAGTACGCGAGTTCAACTCCCAAGGGAAGTTGATTTAGCCGAGTGGATAAGCAGTCCGACTTCGGAATCGTAGTACGGGAGTTCAAATCCCAGTCCTTCCATTTGCATTCATATTAGGACTAATACCCTTGGGAAATGGTATGAATCCCAACTTTCCCTCCAACTATAGGTTAAATAGTGCATATTGTGTTATAAAAAAAAAAGTGTGGACAAAAAAAAACGTTTATCAAAAATGAAACTAGAGTTCAGATCTATATATAGAAATATGCATGTAGATATTTATTAATGTGTATGTAATAATGCATATGTTTATGTGTATAATTGTAATACAGTCGTTTTTATATATATTTAATCATACTTTTACTTTATTTCCGGAGAACTGCAGGGTAAGCCATTAATAATAGGTGCTTAAAAAATCATGATACAAGATTTTATTGAAAATGAAATAATCTTTTCGTCAATTTACTCAAAAAAATTTAAATTGGATTAAAATGCCGACGAAATTCTCTCTGAACAGCTATGAATGACTTGTAACTTTTAACATAGCTGTCGGATGCAAAAGCC